>JAUCRC010000034.1:0-213512 GCA_032399595.1 Tetragonula carbonaria
TTACTGACTCACTTAACCACTAACTAACTTACTTACTTACTGACTCACTTACTTCCTTGCTTACTTCCTTACTTACTTACATACTGACTCACTTACATACTTATTAACTTACTCACTTACTGACACACTTACTTAATTACTTGATCCTTACTTACTGACTCACTTACTTACGTACTTTCTTGCTCACTTACTGACTCACTTACTTACTTACTTTCATACTTACTACTGACTCACTTACTTACTTACTTACTTATTTACTCACATAGTTGCTAACTTACTCACTTACTTATTTACTTACTCACTTACTTACTTACTCACTTACTTACTTACTTACTTACTAATTTACTTACTGACTTACTGACTCACTTACCTACTTACTTACTTACTTACATACCAACTGACATACTTAATTACTCAATTACTTACTGACTCAGTTACTTACTTACTTACTTACATACTTACTTTCTTTCTTTCTTACTTACTTACTTACTTACTTACTGACTCACTTACTTACTTACTTACTTAATTACTTACTTACTTACTCTCTAACTTACTTACTTACTGACTCACTTACATACTTACTTACTTATTTACTTACATACTGACTCACTTACTTACTTACTTAATTACTTACTGTCTGACTTATTTACCTACTTACTTACTTCCTGACTCCCTTACATACTTACTTACTTACTTACATACTTACTTACTTACTTACTTACTGACTCACTTTCTTACTTACTGACTCACTTACTTACTTAGTTACTTCCTTACTTACTGACTCACTTACTTACTTACTTACTTACTTACTTACTTACTGACACACTTACTTCCTTACTTATTTACCTTCTTACTTACTGACTCAGTTACTTACTTACCTACTTACTTACCTAATGACTCACTCACTTACTTATTTACTTACTTACTTACTTACTGGCTCACTTACTTACTTTCTTACTTTCTTACTGACTTACTTACTTACTTACTGACTCACTTACTTACTTACCTACTCACTTACTTACTTACTGACTCACTTTCTTACTTACTTACTTACTTACTTACTTACATACTTACTTACTTACTTACTTACTTACTGACTCTCTTATTTCTTACTTGCTTACTTACTTGCCTACTTACTTACTTACTGACTCACTTACTTACTTTTTTTCTTGCTCACTTACTGACTCACTTACTTACTTACTAACATACTTACGTACTGACTCACTCACTTACTTACTTACTTACTTACTTACTTAATTACTTACTTTCTGACACACTCACTTAATAACTTACTTACTTAATGACTCACTCACTTTCTTAATTACTTACTTAGTTATTCACGTACTTACTCACTTACTTAATTTCTTACTTACTCACTTACTTACTTTCTTACTTACTAACTTACTTACATGCTTTCATACTTACTTACTTACTTACTTACTTACTTACTAACTGACTCACTTACTTACTTACTTACTTACTTAGTGACTCACTTACTCACTTACTTACTTACTGACTCACTTACCTACTTACTTCCTTACTTACTTACTTACTTACTTACTTACGTACTTACTTACTCACAGACTTACTGACTCCGTTACCTACTTACTTACTTACTTACTTACTTACTGCCTCACTTACATACTCACTTACTTACTTACTTACTTACTTACTTACTTACTTACGTACTCACTTACTTACTTACTTACTTACTTACTTACTTACGTACTCACTTACTTACTTACTTACTTACTTACTTACCTACTTACTTAATTACTTACTCACTTACTTAATTACTTACTTACTTAATTACTTATTTACTCACTTACTTGCTTACTGACTCACTGAATCACTTACTTACTTACATACTGACTCACTTACTTACTTACTTGCTTACTCAATGACTCACTTACTTATTTCCTTACTTACTTACCTACTTACTTACTTACTTACTTACTTACTTACGTACTCACTTACTTACTTACTTACTTACCTACTTACTTAATTACTTACTCACTTACTTAATTACTTACTTACTTAATTACTTATTTACTCACTTACTTGCTTACTGACTCACTGACTCACTTACTTACTTACATACTGACTCACTTACTTACTTACTTATTTACTTAATGACTCACTTACTTTCTTACTTACTTACTTAGTTACTCACGAACTTACTTACTTACTTACTTACTTACTTACTTACTCACTCACTCACTTACATACTTACTTATTTACTTACTTACTCACTCACTTACTTACTTACTTACTTACTTACTTACTTACTTACTTACTTACTTACTTACTTACTTACATACTTACTTACTTACTTACTTACTTACTTACTTACTTACTTACTTACTTACTTACTTACTTACTTACTTACTGACTCACTCACTTACTTACTTACTTACTTACTTACTGACGCACTTACTTACTTACTTACTTACTTACTTACTTACTTACTTACTTACTTACTCGCTTACTTACTTACTTACTTACTTACTTACTTAATTACTTACTTACTGACACACTCACTTAATAACTTACTTTCTTAATGACTCACTCACTTTCTTAATTACTTACTTAGATATTCACGTACTTACTCACTTACTTACTTTCTTACTTACTCACTTACTTACTTTCTTACTTACTCACTTACTTACTTTCTTACTTACTAACTTACTTACATACTTACATACTTACTTACTTACTTACTTACTTACTTACTTACTTACTTACTTACTTACTGACTCACATTCTTACTTACTTACTTACCTACTTCCTGACGCAGTTACTTGATTACTTACTTACTTACGTACTTACTTCCTTACTTACTGACTCACATACTTACTTACTTACTTACTTACTCACTTACTAACTTACTTACTCAATTACTTACCTACTTACTCACTTACTTACTTACTTCCTGACTTACTTACTGACTCACTTGCTTACTTACTTACTTACTTACTTACTCACTCACTTACTCACTTACTTACTTACTTACTTGCTTACTTACTTACTTACCTACATACTCTCTCACTCACTTACTTACTTACTTACTTACTTACTTACTTACTTACTTACTTGCAGACTTACTGACTCACTTACTTGCTTACTTACTTAATTACATACTGACTCACTTACTTACTTACTTTCTTACTTACATACTTACACACTTACTTACTTACTTACTTACTTACTGACTCACTTACTTACTTACTTACTTACTTACTTACTTGCTTACTGACTCACTTACTTACTTACTTATTTACCTTCTTAGTTACTGACTCACTTACTTACTTACTTACTTACTTACTTACTTACTTACTTACATACTTACTTACTTACTTACTTACTTACTTACTCACTTACTTACCTACTTACTTACTTACTTACTTGCTTACTTTCTTACTCACTTACTTAATTACTTACTTACTAACTTACCAATTTACTCACTTACTTGCTTACTGACTCACTGACTCACTTACTTACTTACTTAATTACTTACTTTCTTACTTACATACTGACTCACTTACTTACTTACTTACTTACTTACACAATGACTCACTTACTTACTTACTTACACAATGACTCACTTACTTACTTACTAACTTACTGACTCACTTACTTACTTAATTACTTACTTACCTACTTACTTACTTACTTACTTACTGACTCACTTACTCACTTACTTACTTACTTACTTACTTTCTTACTGACTCACTTACTTCCTTACTTATTTACCTTCTTACTTACTGACTCAGTTACTTACTTACCTACTTACTTACCTAATGACTCACTCACTTACTTACTTACTTACTTACTTACTTACTGGCTCACTTACTTACTTTCTTACTTTCTTACTGACTTACTTACTTACTTACTGACTCACTTACTTACTTACCTACTCACTTACTTACTTACTGACTCACTTTCTTACTTACTTACTTACTTACTTACTTACATACTTACTTACTTACTTACTTACTGACTCTCTTATTTACTTACTTACTTACTTACTTACTTACTTACTTACCTACTTACTTACTTACTCACTTACTTACTTACTTACTTACTTACTTACTTACAAACTTACTTAATGACTCACTTACTTACTTGCTTACTTACTTGCCTACTTACTTACTTACTGACTCACTTAATTACTTACTTACTTTCATACTTACTGACCTACTTACTTACTTACTTTCTTACTTACACACTTACTTACTAACTTACTTACTTACTCAATGACTCACTTACTTACTTCCTTACTTCCTGACTCACTTACTTACTTACTTTCTTACTTACTTAGTCACTTACTAACTTACTTACTTACTCAATGACTCACTTACTTACTTCCTTACTTCCTGACTCACTTACTTACTTACTTTCTTACTTACTTACTCACTTACTAACTTACTTACTCACTTACTTACGTACTTACTCACTTACTTACTTACTTACTGGCTTACATACTTACTTACCTACTGACTTACTGGCTCACTTACTCACTTACTTACTTACTGACTCCCTTACATATTTACATACTTACTTACTTACTGACTCCCTTACCCACTAACTTACTTACTTACTTACTGACTCACTCACTTACTTACATACTTACTTACTTACTTACTTACTGACTCACTTACTCACTTACTTACTTACTTACTTACTTACTTACTTACCTACTTACTCACATACTTACTTACCTACTGACTTACTTACTTACTTACCTACTGACTTACTGACTCACTTACTTACTTACTTACTTATTTACTCACATAGTTGCTAACTTACTCACTTACTTATTTACTTACTCACTTACTTACTTACTTACTTACTTACTCACTCACTTACTCACTTACTTACTTACTTTCATACTCACTTACTTACTTACTTAATTACTTACTTGCTTTCTTATTTACTTACTTACTTACTCACTTACTTACTTACTTACTTACTTACTTACTAACTGACTCACTTACTTACTTACTTACTTACTTACTTACTTTCTTACTTACTTACTTACTTACTTACTTACTTACTTACTTACTTACTCACTTTCTTACTTACTTACTTACTTACTTACTGACTCACTTACTTACTTACTTACTTACTTACTAACTCGCTTACTGACTCACTTACTTACTTACTTACTTACTGACTCACTTTCTTACTTACTTACTTACATACTCACTTACTTACATACTTTCTCAATTACTTACGTACTTACTCACTCACATACTTACTTACTTACTTACATACGTACTTACTGACACACTCACTTATTTAGTTACTTACTTACTTACTTACTTACTTACTTACTTACTTACTTACTGACTCACTTACATACTTACTTACTCTCTTACTACTTACTTACTGACTCAGTTACTTACTTACTTACTTACATACTTATTTTCTTTCTTTCTTACTTACTTACTTACTTACTTACTTACTCACTTACTTACTTACTTACTTACTTACTTACTTACTTACTTACTTACTTACTCACTTACTTACTTACTTACTGACTCACTTACATACTTACTTACTTACTTACTTACATACTGACTCACTTACTTACTTACTTAATTACATACTGTCTGACTCATTTACTTACTTACATACTTCCAGACTCCCTTGCATTCTTACTTACTTACTTACATACATACTTACTTACTTACTTACTTACTTACTGACACACTTACATACTTACCTACTTACTTACTTACTGACTCACTTACTTACTAACTTACTTACTTACCTTCTTACTTACTTACTTACTTACTGACTCACTTACCTACTTACTTCCTTACTTACTTACTTACTTACTTACTTACGTACTTACTTTCTTACAGACTTACTGTGTCACTTACCTATTTACTTACTTGCTTACTTACTTACTGACTCACTTACATACTTACTTATTTACTTACTTACGTACTGTCTCCCTTACTTACTTACTTACTTACTTACTTACTTACTTACTTACTGACTCACTCACTTACTTACTTTCTTACTTACTTACTGACTCACTTACTTACTTACTTACTTACTTACTTACTTACTTACTTACTTACTTACTTACTTACTTACTTACATACTTACTTAATTACTTACTTACTGACACACTCACTTAATAACTTACTTACTTAATGACTCACTCACTTTCTTAATTACTTACTTAGTTATTCACGTACTTACTCACTTACTTACTTTCTTACTTACTCACTTACTTACTTTCTTACTTACTAACTTACTTACATACTTTCATACTTACTTACTTACTTACTTACTTACTTACTAACTGACTCACTTACTTACTTACTTACTTACTTACTTAGTGACTCACTTAATCACTTACTTACTGACTCACTTACCTACTTACTTCCTTACTTACTTACTTACCTACTTACTTACGTACTTACTTACTTACAGACTTACTGACTCCGTTACCTACTTACTTACTTACTTACTTACTTACTGCCTCACTTACATACTCACTTACTTACTTACTTACTTACTTACTTACTTACTTACTTACTCACTTACTTACTTACTTACTTACTCACTTACTCTACTTTTTCAACTCACTTACTTACTTACTTACTTCTTGACACGTCACTTACTTGTTCTTACTGACTCACTTACTTCTTACTTACTTACTTACTTACTCACTTACTAACTTACTTACTCACTTACTTACTGTTTTACTCACTTACTTACTTATTACTGGCTTACATACTTACTTACATACTTACTTACTTACTTACTTACTTACTTACTTACTCACTTACTCACTTACTTACTTACTTACTTACTTACTTACTTACTTACTTACTTACTTACTTACTTACTTACTTATTACAAACCTACTTAATGACTCACTTACTTACTCACTTACTTACTTACTTACTTACTTACTGACTCACTTAATTACTTACTTACTTTCTTACTTACTCACCCACTTACTTACTTACTTACTTACTTACACACTTACTGACTCACTCACTTCTTACTTACTTACTTACTTACTGACTAACTTACGTACTAACTTACTTACTTACTCAATGACTCACTTACTTACTTCCTTACTTACTGACTCACTTACATACTTACTTACTTACTTACTCACTTACTAACTTACTTACTCACTTACTTACCTACTTACTCATTTACTTACTTGCCTACTGACTTACTTACTTACTTACCTACTGACTTACTGACTCACTTACTTACTTACTTACTTACTGACTCACTTACTTATTCACATACTTACTTACTTACTGACTCACTTAACCACTAACTAACTTACTTACTTACTGACTCACTTACTTCCTTGCTTACTTCCTTACTTACTTACATACTGACTCACTTACATACTTATTAACTTACTCACTTACTGACACACTTACTTAATTACTTGATCCTTACTTACTGACTCACTTACTTACGTACTTTCTTGCTCACTTACTGACTCACTTACTTACTTACTTTCATACTTACTACTGACTCACTTACTTACTTACTTACTTATTTACTCACATAGTTGCTAACTTACTCACTTACTTATTTACTTACTCACTTACTTACTTACTCACTTACTTACTTACTTACTTACTAATTTACTTACTGACTTACTGACTCACTTACCTACTTACTTACTTACTTACATACCAACTGACTTACTTAATTACTCAATTACTTACTGACTCAGTTACTTACTTACTTACTTACATACTTACTTTCTTTCTTTCTTACTTACTTACTTACTTACTTACTGACTCACTTACTTACTTACTTACTTACTTACTTACTCTCTATCTTACTTACTTACGGACTCACTTACATACTTACTTACTTATTTACTTACATACTGACTCACTTACTTACTTACTTAATTACTTACTGTCTGACTTATTTACTTACTTACTTACTTCCTGACTCCCTTACATACTTTCTTACTTATTTACATACTTACTTACTTACTTACTTACTGACTCATTTACTTACTTACTGACTCACTTACTTACATAGTTACTTCCTTACTTACTGACTCACTTACTTACTTACTTACTTACTTACTTACTTACTGACACACTTACTTACTTTCTTACTTACTTAATGACTCACTTACTTTCTTACTCACTTTCTTACTTACTCACTTACTTACTTACTGACTAATTACTTACTCACTTCCTTACTTACTGACTTCCTTATTTACTAACTAACTTACTTACTTACTTACTTACTTATTCTCTTAATTACTTACTTACTCACTTACTTACATACCCACTCACATACTTACTCACTTACTTACTTACTCTCTTACTTACTTACTCACTTACTTACCTACTTGCCTACTTACTTACTTACTTTCTTACTTTCTTACTTACTTACTGACCCACTTACTTACTTACTTTCTTACTTACTTACTTACTTACACACATACTTACTTATTTACATACATACTTACTTACTTCACAGATATCTAGCTACTTTCACTACGAAACACGTTATTTCGTTGAATTTCATCATTTCATGAATGTTTCGTGAATTGACCATGATTTAGTGAAGATTTAGTTTACTTTTGATGTTTTCACAGATATCTAGCTACTTTCACTGCAAAACACGTTATTTCGTTGAATTTCATCGTTTCATGAATGTTTCTTAAATTGACCGTGATTTAGCGGAGATTCAGTTTAATTTTGATGTTTTCACAGTTATCTAGCTACTTTCACTGCGAAACACGTTATTTCGTTGAACTTCATCGTTCCATGAATGTTTCGTGAAATAAACATGATTTAGAGGAGATTTAGCTTTGTTTGATGTTTTCTGCGATTTCTAGCCACTTTCAATGCGAAACAAGTTATTTCGTTGAATTTCATCGTTTCATGAATGTTTCGTAAATTGACCGTGATTTAGCGGAGATTCAGTTTAATTTTGATGTTTTCACACATATCTAGCTACTTTCACCGCGAAACACGTTATTTCATTGGTTTTCATCGTTTATGAATTTTTCGTGAAATAAACATGATTTAGCGGAGATTTAGCTTAATTTTTATGTTTTCTACGATTTCTAGGTACTATCACTGCGAAACACTTTATTTAGTTGAATTTCATAGTTTCATGAATGTTTCGTGAAATAACCATGATTTAGCGGAGATTCAATTTAATTTTAATGTTTTCACAGATATCTAGACACTTTCACTGCGAAACACGTAATTTCGTTGAATTTCGTCGTTTCATGAATGTTTCGTGAAATTAACATCTTCTAGCTTAGATTTAGCTTAGTTTTGATGTTTTCGTAGATATGTAGATACTTTCGCTCCAAAAAACGTTATTACGGTAAACTTCATGGTTTCACGGATGTTTCGTGAAATAAACATCATTTAACGGTGATTAAGTTTAATTTTGATGTTTTCACAGATATCTACCTGCTTTCACTTCGAAACACGTTATTTCGTTGAAATTCATCGTTTCATTAATGTTTCGTGAAATAACCATTATTTAGCGGAGATTAAGTTTAATTTTGATGTTTTGAGAGATATCTAGCTATTTTCACTGCGAAACACGTTATTACGTTGAATTTCATCGTTTCATGAATGTCCGTGAAATAAACATGATTTAGCGGAGATTTAGCTTAATTTTGATTTTTTCTACGTTTTCTAGCTACTATCACTGCGAAACACGTTATTTAGTTGAATTTCATCGTTTCATGAACGTTTCGTGATATAACCGTGATATAGCGGAGATTTAGTTTAATTTTGATGTTTTCACAGATATCTAGCTTCATGCACTGCGAAACCCGTTATTTCGTTGTTTTTCATCTTTTCATGAATGTTTCGAGAAATTAACATGATTTAGCCGAGATTTTGCTTAATTTTGACGTTTTCATACATATCTAGCCAATTTCACTGCGAAACACGTCAATTCGTTGTTTTTCATCGTTCCAGGTATGTTTCGTGAAATAAACATGATTTAGAGGAGATTTAGCTTTGTTCTGATGTTCTCTGCGATTTCTAGCTACTTTCAATGCGAAACACGTTATTTCGTTGAAATTCAACGTTTCATTAATGTATCGTGAAATAACCATGATTTAGCGGAGATTAAGCTTAATATTGATGTTTTCAGAGATATCTATCTACTTTCGCTGCGAACACGTTATATAATTGAATTTCATAGATTCATGAATGTTTCGTGAAATAACCATGATTTAGCGGAGATTCAGTTTACTTTTAATGTTTTCACAGATATCTAGACACTTTCACTGCGAAACACGTAATTTCGTTGATTCTCGTCGTTTCATGAATGTTTCGTGAAATTAACATCTTCTAGCTTACATTTAGCCAAATTTTGATGTTTTCGTAGATATGTAGATACTTTCACTTCGAAAAACGTTATTCCGATGAATTTCATCGATTCATGAATGTTTCGTGAAATAAACATCTTTTAACGGTGATTTAGTTTAACTTTGATGTTTTCAGAGATATCTATCTACTTTCGCTGCGTACACGTTGTTTCGTTGAATTTCATCGTTTCAGGAATGTTTCTTGAAATAACCATGATTTAGTGAAGATTTAGTTTACTTTTGATATTTTCACAGATATCTAGCTACTTTCACTGCGAAACACGTTATTTCGGTGAATTTCTTCGTTTCATGAATGTTTCGTAAATTGCCCGTGATTTAGCGGACATTCAGTTTAAATTTGATGTTTTCACAAATATCTAGCTACTTTCACTGCGAAACACGTTATTTCGTTGAATTTCGTCGTTTCATGAATGATTCGTGAAATTAACAACATTTAACGGTGATTTAGTTTAATTTCGATGTTTTCACAGATATCTAGCTTCTTTCACTGCGAAACCCGTTATTTCGTTGTTTTTCATCTTTTCATGAATGGTTCGTGAAATAAATATGATTTAGCCGAGATTTAGCTTAATTTTGACGTTTTCATAGATATCTAGCTAATTTCACTGCGAAACACGTCAATTCGTTGTTTTTCATCGTTCCAGGTATGTTTCGTGAAATAAACATGATTTAGAGGAGATTTAGCTTTGTTCTGATGTTTTCTGCGATTTCTAGCTACTTTCAATGCGAAACACGTTATTTCGTTGAAATTCAACGTTTCATTAATGTATCGTGAAATAACCATGATTTAGCGGAGATTAAGATTAATATTGATGTTTTCAGAGATATCTATCTACTTTCGCTGCGAAACACGTTATTTAGTTGAATTTCATAGTTTCATGAATCTTTCGTGAAATAACCATGATTTAGCGGAGATTCAGTTTACTTTTAATGTTTTCACAGATATCTAGACACTTTCACTGCGAAACACGTAATTTCGTTGAATCTCGTCGTTTCATGAATGTTTCGTGAAATTAACATCTTCTAGCTTAGATTTATCTTAATTTTGATGTTTTCATAGATATGTAGATACTTTCACTGCGAAAAACGTTATTCCGATGAATTACATCGTTTCATGAATGTTTCGTGAAATAAACATTATTTAACGGAGATTTAGTATAATTTTGATGTTTTCACAGATATCTATCTACTTTCGGTGCGAACACGTTATTTCGTTGAATTTCATCGTTTCAGGATTGTTTCTTGAAATAACCATGATTTAGTGAAGATTCAGTTTAAATTTGATGTTTTCACAGATATCTAGCTACTTTCACTGCGAAACACGTTATTTCGTTGAATTTCGTCGTTTCATGAATGTTTCGTGAAATTAACATCATTTAAAGGTGATTTAGTTTAATTTTGATGTTTTCACAGATATCTAGCTTCTTTCACTGCGAAACCCGTCATTTCGTTGTTTTTCATCTTTTCATGATTGGTTCGTGAAATAAATATGATTTAGCCGAGATTTAGCTTAATTTTGACGTTTTCATAGATACCTAGCTAATTTCACTGCGAAACACGGCAATTCGTTGTTTTTCATCGTTCCAGGTATGTTTCGTGAAATAAACATGATTTAGAGGAGATTTAGCTTTGTTCTGATGTTTTCTGCGATTTCTAGCTACTATCAATGCGAAACACGTTATTTCGTTGAAATTCAACGTTTCATTAATGTTTCGTGAAATAACCATGATTTAGCGGAGATTAAGCTTAATCTTAATGTTTTCAGAGATATCTATCTACTTTCGCTGCGAACACGTTATATAGTTGAATTTCATAGATTCATGAATGTTTCCTGAAATAACCATGATTTAGCGGAGATTCAGTTTACTTTTAATGTTTTCACAGATATCTAGACACTTTCACTGCGAAACACGTAATTTCGTTGAATCTCGTCGTTTCATGAATGTTTCGTGAAATTAACATCTTCTAGCTTAGATTTAGCCAAATTTTGATGTTTTCGTAGATATGTAGATACTTTCACTTCGAAAAACGTTATTCCGATGAATTTCATAGTTTAATGAATTTTTCGTGAAATAAACATCATTTAACAGTGATTTAGTTTAATTTTGATGTTTTCAGAGATATCTATCTACTTTCGCTGCGTACACGTTATTTCGTTGAATTTCATCGTTTCAGGATTGTTTCTTGAAATAACCATGATTTAGTGAAGATTCAGTTTAAATTTGATGTTTTCACAGATATCTAGCTACTTTCACTGCGAAACACGTCAATTCGTTGGTTTTCATCGTTCCAGGTATGTTTCGTGAAATAAACATGATTTAGAGGAGATTTAGCTTTGTTCTGATGTTTTCTGCGATTTCTAGCTACTTTCAATGCGAAACACGTTATTTCGTTGAAATTCAACGTTTCATTAATGTTTCGTGAAATAACCATGATTTAGCGGAGATTAAGCTTAATCTTAATGTTTTCAGAGATATCTATCTACTTTCGCTGCGAACACGTTATTTCGTTGAATTTCATCGTTTCATGAATTTTTGGTGAAATAAACATGATTTAGCCGAGATTTAGCTTAATTTTGACGTTTTCATACATATCTAGCTAATTTCACTGCGAAACACGTCAATTCGTTGTTTTTCATCGTTCCAGGTATGTTTCGTGAAAAAACATGATTTAGAGGATGAGTTTGCTTTGTTCTTGCTGCGATTTCTAGCTACTTTCAATGCGAAACACGTTATTTCGTTGAAATTCAACGTTTCATTAATGTATCGTGAAATAACCATGATTTAGCGGAGATTAAGCTTAATATTGATGTTTTCAGAGATATCTATCTACTTTCGCTGCGAACACGTTATATAATTGAATTTCATAGATTCATGAATGTTTCGTGAAATAACCATGATTTAGCGGAGATTCAGTTTACTTTTAATGTTTTCACAGATATCTAGACACTTTCACTGCGAAACACGTAATTTCGTTGATTCTCGTCGTTTCATGAATGTTTCGTGAAATTAACATCTTCTAGCTTACATTTAGCCAAATTTTGATGTTTTCGTAGATATGTAGATACTTTCACTTCGAAAAACGTTATTCCGATGAATTTCATCGATTCATGAATGTTTCGTGAAATAAACATCTTTTAACGGTGATTTAGTTTAACTTTGATGTTTTCAGAGATATCTATCTACTTTCGCTGCGTACACGTTGTTTCGTTGAATTTCATCGTTTCAGGAATGTTTCTTGAAATAACCATGATTTAGTGAAGATTTAGTTTACTTTTGATATTTTCACAGATATCTAGCTACTTTCACTGCGAAACACGTTATTTCGGTGAATTTCTTCGTTTCATGAATGTTTCGTAAATTGCCCGTGATTTAGCGGACATTCAGTTTAAATTTGATGTTTTCACAAATATCTAGCTACTTTCACTGCGAAACACGTTATTTCGTTGAATTTCGTCGTTTCATGAATGATTCGTGAAATTAACAACATTTAACGGTGATTTAGTTTAATTTCGATGTTTTCACAGATATCTAGCTTCTTTCACTGCGAAACCCGTTATTTCGTTGTTTTTCATCTTTTCATGAATGGTTCGTGAAATAAATATGATTTAGCCGAGATTTAGCTTAATTTTGACGTTTTCATAGATATCTAGCTAATTTCACTGCGAAACACGTCAATTCGTTGTTTTTCATCGTTCCAGGTATGTTTCGTGAAATAAACATGATTTAGAGGAGATTTAGCTTTGTTCTGATGTTTTCTGCGATTTCTAGCTACTTTCAATGCGAAACACGTTATTTCGTTGAAATTCAACGTTTCATTAATGTATCGTGAAATAACCATGATTTAGCGGAGATTAAGATTAATATTGATGTTTTCAGAGATATCTATCTACTTTCGCTGCGAAACACGTTATTTAGTTGAATTTCATAGTTTCATGAATCTTTCGTGAAATAACCATGATTTAGCGGAGATTCAGTTTACTTTTAATGTTTTCACAGATATCTAGACACTTTCACTGCGAAACACGTAATTTCGTTGAATCTCGTCGTTTCATGAATGTTTCGTGAAATTAACATCTTCTAGCTTAGATTTATCTTAATTTTGATGTTTTCATAGATATGTAGATACTTTCACTGCGAAAAACGTTATTCCGATGAATTACATCGTTTCATGAATGTTTCGTGAAATAAACATTATTTAACGGAGATTTAGTATAATTTTGATGTTTTCAGAGATATCTATCTACTTTCGCTGCGTACACGTTATTTCGTTGAATTTCATCGTTTCAGGATTGTTTCTTGAAATAACCATGATTTAGTGAAGATTCAGTTTAAATTTGATGTTTTCACAGATATCTAGCTACTTTCACTGCGAAACACGTTATTTCGTTGAATTTCGTCGTTTCATGAATGTTTCGTGAAATTAACATCATTTAAAGGTGATTTAGTTTAATTTTGATGTTTTCACAGATATCTAGCTTCTTTCACTGCGAAACCCGTCATTTCGTTGTTTTTCATCTTTTCATGATTGGTTCGTGAAATAAATATGATTTAGCCGAGATTTAGCTTAATTTTGACGTTTTCATAGATACCTAGCTAATTTCACTGCGAAACACGGCAATTCGTTGTTTTTCATCGTTCCAGGTATGTTTCGTGAAATAAACATGATTTAGAGGAGATTTAGCTTTGTTCTGATGTTTTCTGCGATTTCTAGCTACTATCAATGCGAAACACGTTATTTCGTTGAAATTCAACGTTTCATTAATGTTTCGTGAAATAACCATGATTTAGCGGAGATTAAGCTTAATCTTAATGTTTTCAGAGATATCTATCTACTTTCGCTGCGAACACGTTATATAGTTGAATTTCATAGATTCATGAATGTTTCCTGAAATAACCATGATTTAGCGGAGATTCAGTTTACTTTTAATGTTTTCACAGATATCTAGACACTTTCACTGCGAAACACGTAATTTCGTTGAATCTCGTCGTTTCATGAATGTTTCGTGAAATTAACATCTTCTAGCTTAGATTTAGCCAAATTTTGATGTTTTCGTAGATATGTAGATACTTTCACTTCGAAAAACGTTATTCCGATGAATTTCATAGTTTAATGAATTTTTCGTGAAATAAACATCATTTAACAGTGATTTAGTTTAATTTTGATGTTTTCAGAGATATCTATCTACTTTCGCTGCGTACACGTTATTTCGTTGAATTTCATCGTTTCAGGATTGTTTCTTGAAATAACCATGATTTAGTGAAGATTCAGTTTAAATTTGATGTTTTCACAGATATCTAGCTACTTTCACTGCGAAACACGTCAATTCGTTGGTTTTCATCGTTCCAGGTATGTTTCGTGAAATAAACATGATTTAGAGGAGATTTAGCTTTGTTCTGATGTTTTCTGCGATTTCTAGCTACTTTCAATGCGAAACACGTTATTTCGTTGAAATTCAACGTTTCATTAATGTTTCGTGAAATAACCATGATTTAGCGGAGATTAAGCTTAATCTTAATGTTTTCAGAGATATCTATCTACTTTCGCTGCGAACACGTTATTTCGTTGAATTTCATCGTTTCATGAATTTTTCGTGAAATAAACATGATTTAGCCGAGATTTAGCTTAATTTTGACGTTTTCATAGATATCTAGCTAATTTCAATGCGAAACACGTCAATTCGTTGTTTTTCAACGTTCCAGGCATGTGTCTTCTGAAATAACCATGATTCAGCGGAGATTCAGTTTACTTTTAATGTTTTCACAGATATCTAGCTACTTTCACTGCGAAACACGTAATTTCTTTGAATTTCGTCGTTTCATGAATGTTTCGTGAAATTAACATCTTCTAGCTTAGATTTAGCTTAATTTTGATGTTTTGGTAGATATGTAGTTACTTTCATTGCGAAAAGCGTTATTCCGATGAATTTCATTGTTTCACGAATGTTTCGTGGAATAAACATCATTTAACGGTGATTTAGTTTAATTTTGATGTTTTCACAGATATCTAGCTACTTTCACTCCGAAACACGTTATTTCGTCGCAATACATCGTTTCATTAATGTTTCGTGAAATAACCATTATTTAGCGGAAATTTAGCTTAATTTTGACGTTTTCTACGATTTCTAGCTACTATCACTGCTAAACACGTTATTTACTTGAATTTCATAGTTTCATGAATGTTTCGTGAAATAAACATGATTTAGCGGTGATTCAGTTTAATTTTAATGTTTTCACAGATATCTAGCTACTTTCACTGCGAAACACGTTTTTTCGTTGAACTTCATCGTTCCATGAATGTTTCGTGAAATAAACATGATTTAGAGGAGATTTAGCTTTGTTTTGATGTTTTCTGCGATTTCTAGCTACTTTCAATGCGAATCAAGTTATTTCGTTGAATTTCATAGTTTCAAGAATGTTTCTTGAAATAACCATGATTTAGTGAAGATTTAGTTTACTTTTGATGTTTTCACAGTAATCTAGCTACTTTCACTTCAAAACACGTTATTTCGTTGAATTTCATCGTTTCATGAATGATTCGTAAATTGACCGTGATTTAGCGGAGATTCAGTTTAATTTTTATGTTTTCACAGATATCTAGCTACTTTCTCAGCGAAACACGTTATTTCGTTGTTTTTCATCGTTTCTTGAATATTTCGTGAAATTAACATCTTCTAGCTTAGATTTACCTTAATTTTGATGTTTTCGTAGATATGTAGATACTTTCACTGCGAAAAACGTTATTCCAATGAATTTCATCGTTTCATGAATTTTTCGTGAAATATACATCATTTAACTATGATTTTGTTTAATTTTGATGTTTTCACAGATATCTAGCTGCTTTCATTGCGAAACACGTTATTTCGTTGAAATTCATCGTTTCATTAATGTTTCGTGAAATAACCATGATTTAGCGGAGATTAAGCTTAATTGTGATATTTTCACTGATATCTAGCTACTTTCACTGCGAAACACATTATTTCGCTGAATTTCATCGTTTCATGAATGTTTCGTGCAATACACATTATTTAGCGGAGATTTAGCTTTGTTTTGATGTGTTCTGTGATTTCTAGCTACTTTCAATGCGAAACACGTTATTTCGTTGCAAATCATCGTTTCATTAATGTTTCGTGAAATAACAGTGATTTAGCGGAGATTAAGCTTAATTTTGATGTTTTCATAGATATCTATATACTTTCTCTGCGAACACGTTATTTCGTTGAATTTCATCGTTTAATTAATCTTTCGTGAAATAACCATGATTTAGCGGAAATTTAGCTTAATTTTGACGTTTTCTACGATTTCTAACTACTTTCACTGCGAAACACGTTATTTCGTTGTTTTTCATCGTTTCTTGAATGTTTCGTGAAATTAACATCTTCTAGCTTAGATTTAGCTTAATTTTGATGTTTTCGTAGATATGTAATTACTTTCACTGCGTAAAACTTTATTCCGATGAATTTCATCGTTTCAAGAATGTTTCTTGAAATAACCATGATTTAGTGAAGATTTAGTTTACTTTTGATGTTTTCACAGATATCTAGCTACTTTCACTTCAAACCACGTTATTTCGTTGAATTTCATCGTTTCATGAATGTTTCGTAAATTGACCGTGATTTAGCGGAGATTCAGTTTAATTTTGATGTTTTCACAGATATCTAGCTACTTTCACTGCGAAACACGTTATTTCGTTGAATTTCATCGTTTCATCAATGTTTCGTGAAATAAACATGATTTAACGGAGATTTAGCTTAAATTTGATGTTTTCTTTGATTGCTTACTGCGAATCACGTTATTTCGTTGAATTCCATCTTTTCATTAATGTTTCGTGAAATTACCATGATTTAGCGGAAATTAAGCTTAATTTTGATGTTTTCATAGATATTTATCTACTTTCACTGCGAAACACGTAATTTCGTTGAATTTCGTCTTTTCATGAATATTTCGTGAAATTAACATCTTCTAGCTTAGATTTAGCTTAATTTTAATGTTTTCGTAGATATGCAGATACTTTCACTGCGAAAAACGTTATTACAATGAATTTCATCGTTTCATGAATTTTTCGTGAAATAAACATCATTTAACTATGATTTTGTTCAATTTTGATGTTTTCACTGATATCTAGCTGCTTTCATTGCAAAACACGTTATTTCGTTGAAATTCATCGTTTCATTAATGTTTCGTGAAATTACCATGATTTAGCGGAAATTAAGCTTAATTTTGATGTTTTCATAGATATCTATCTACTTACGCTGCGAACTCGTTATTTCGTTGAATTTCATCGTTTCATGAATTTTTCGTGAAATAAACATCTTCTAGCTTAGATTTAGCTTAATTTTGATGTTTTCGTAGATATGTAATTACTTTCACTGCGTAAAACGTTATTCCGATGAATTTCATCGTTTCAAGAATGTTTCTTGAAATAACCATGATTTAGTGAAGATTTAGTTTACTTTTGATGTTTTCACAGATATCTAGCTACTTTCACTTCAAAACACGTTATTTCGTTGAATTTCATCGTTTCATGAAAGTTTCGTAAATTGACCGTGATTTAGCGGAGATTCAGTTTAATTTTTATGTTTTCACAGATATCTAGACACTTTCACTGCGAAACACGTAATTTCGTTGAATTTCGTCTTTTCATGAATATTTCGTGAAATTAACATCTTCTAGCTTAGATTTAGCTTAATTTTGATGTTTTCGTAGATATGTAGATACTTTCACTGCGAAAAACGTTATTACAATGAATTTCATCGTTTCATGAATTTTTCGTGAAATAAACATCATTTAACGGTGATTTAGTTTAATTTTGATGTTTTCACAGATATTTAGCTACTTTCACTGCGAGCACGTTATTTCGTCGCAATACATCGTTTCATTAATGTTTCGTGAAATAACCATCATTTAGCGGAGATTAAGCTTAATTTTGATGTTTTCATAGATATCTATATACTTTCTCTGCGAACACGTTATTTCGTTGAATTTCATCGTTTAATTAATGTTTCGTGAAATAACCATGATTTAGCGGAAATTTAGCTTAATTTTGACGTTTTCTGCGATTTCTAGCTACTTTCAATGCGAATCAAGTTATTTCGTTGAATTTCATCGTTTCAAGAATGTTTCTTGAAATAACCATGATTTAGTGAAGATTTAGTTTACTTTTGATGCTTTCACAGATATCTAGCTACTTTCACTTCAAAACACGTTATTTCGTTGTATTTCATCGTTTCATGAATGTTTCGTAAATTGACCGTGATTTAGCGGAGATTCAGTTTAATTTTGATGTTTTCACAGATATCTAGCTACTTTCACTGCGAAACACGTTATTTCGTTGAACTTCATCGTTCCATGAATGTTTCGTAAATTGACCGTGATTTAGCGGAGATTCAGTTTAATTTTGATGTTTTCACAGATACCTAGCTACTTTCACTGCGAAACACGTTATTTCGTTGTATTTCATCGTTTCATCAATGTTTCGTGAAATAACCATGATATAGCGGAAATTAAGCTTAATTTTGATGTTTTCATAGATATCTATCTACTTTCGCTGCGAACACGTTATTTCGGTGAATTTCGTCGTATCATCAATGTTTCGTAAATTGCCCGTGATTTAGAGGACATTCAGTTTAAATTTGATGTTTTCACAGATATCTAGCTACTTTCACTGCGAAACACGTTATTTCTTTGAATTTCGTCGTTTCATGAATGTTTCGTGAAATTAACATCTTCTAGCTTAGATTAAGCTTAATTTTGATGTTTTCGTAGATATGTAGATACTTTCACTGCGAAAAACTTTATTTCGATGAATTTCATCGTTTCATGAATTTTTCGTGAAATAAACTTCATTTAACGGTGATTTAGTTTAATTTTGATGTTTTCACAGATATCTAGCTGCTTTCACTGCGAAACACGTTATTTCGTTGAAATTCATCGTTTCATTAATGTTTCGTGAAATAACCATGATTTAGCGGAGATTAAGCTTAATTTTGATATTTTCACAGATATCTAGCTACTTTCACTGCGAAACACATTATTTCGCTGAATTTCATCGTTTCATGAATGTTTCGTGAAATACAGATTATTTAGCGGAGATTTAGCTTTGTTTTGATGTGTTCTGCGATTTCTAGCTACTTTCAATGCGAAACACGTTATTTCGTTGCAAATCATCGTTTCATTAATGTTTCGTGTAATAACCATCATTTAGCGGAGATTAAGCATAATTTTGATGTTTTCATAGATATCTATATACTTTCTCTGCGAACACGTTATTTCGTTGAATTTCATCGTTTAATTAATGTTTCGTGAAATAACCATGATTTAGCGGAAATTTAGCTTAATTTTGACGTTTTCTACGATTTCTAGCTACTAACACTGCGAAACACGTTATTTCGTTGTTTTTCATCGTTTCTTGAATGTTTCGTGAAATTAAGATCTTCTAGCTTAGATTTAGCTTAATTTTGATGTTTTCGTAGATATGTAATTACTTTCACTGCGTAAAACGTTATTCCGATGAATTTCATCGTTTCAAGAATGTTTCTTGAAATAACCATGATTTAGTGAAGATTTAGTTTACTTTTGACATTTTCACAGATATCTAGCTACTTTCACTTCAAAACACGTTATTTCGTTGAATTTCATCGTTTCATGAATGTTTCGTAAATTGACCGTGATTTAGCGGAGATTCAGTATAATTTTGATGTTTTCACAGATATCTAGCTACTCTCTCTGCGAAACACGTTATTTCGTTGTATTTCATCGTTTCATCATTGCTTCGGGAAATAAACATGATTTAACGGAGATTTAGCTTAAATTTGATGTTTTCTTTGATTGCTAACTGCGAATCACGTTATTTCGTTGAATTTCATCGTTTCATTAATGTTTCGTGAAATTACCATGATTTAGCGGATATTAAGCTTAAATTTGATATTTTCATAGATATCTATCTACTTTCGCTGCGAACACGTTTTTTCTTTGAATTTCATCGTTTCATGAATTTTTCGTGAAATAAACATCTTCAAGCTTAGATTTAGCTTAATTTTGATGTTTTCGTAGATATGTAGATACTTTCACTGAGAAAAACGTTGTTTCGATGAATTTCATCGTTTCATGAATTTTTCGTGAAATAAACATGATTTAGCGGAGATTTAGTTTAATTTTGATATTTTCACAGATATCTAGCTACTTTCACAGCAAAACACGTTATTTCGTTGTTTTTCATCGCTTCATGAATGTTTCGTGAAATACAGATTGTTTAGCGGAGATTTAGCTTTGTTTTGATGTGTTCTGCGATTTCTATCTACTTTCAATGCGAAACACGTTATTTCGTTGCAAATTATCGTTTCATTAATGTTTCGTGAAATAAACATTTTTTAGCGGAGATTTATCTTAATTTTGATGTTTTCTACGATTTCTAGCTACTACCACTGCGAAACACGTTATTTACTTGAATTTCATAGTTTCATGAATGTTTCGTGAAATAAACATGATTTAGCGGAGATTCAGTTTGATTTTAATGTTTTCACAGATATCTAGCTACTTTCACTGCGAAACACGTTATTTCGTTGATCTTCATCGTTCCATGAATGTTTCGTGAAATAAACATGATTTAGAGGAGATTTAGCTTTGTTATGATGTTTTCTGCGATTTCTAGCTACTTTCAATGCGAATCAAGTTATTTCGTTGAATTTCATCGTTTCAAGAATGTTTCTTGAAATAACCATGATTTAGTGAAGATTTAGTTTACTTTTGATGTTTTCACAGATATCTAGCTACTTTCACTTCAAAACACGTTATTTCGTTGAATTTCATCGTTTCACGATTGTTTCGTAAATTGACCGTGATTTAGCGGAGATTCAGTTCAATTTCGATGTTTTCACAGATATCTAGCTACTCTCACTGCGATACACGTTTTTTCCTTGTATTTCATCGTTTCATCAATGTTTCGTGAAATAAACATGATTTAACGGAGATTTAGCTTAAATTTGATGTTTTCTTTGATTGCTAACTGCGAATCACGTTATTTCGTTGAATTTCATCGTTTCATTAATGTTTCGTGAAATTACCATGATTTAGCGGAAATTAAGCTTAATTTTGATGTTTTCATAGATATCAATCTACTTTCGCTGCGAACACGTTATTTCGTTGAATTTCATCGTTTCATGAATTTTTCGTGAAATAAACATCTTCTAGCTTAGATTTAGCTTAATTTTGATGTTTTCGTAGATATGTAGATACTTTCACTGCGAAAAACGTTATTACAATGAATTTCATCGTTTCATGAATTTTTCGTGAAATAAACATCATTTAACAATGATTTTGTTTAATTTTGATGTTTTCACTGATATCTAGCTGCTTTCATTGCGAAACACGTTATTTCGTTGAAATTCATAGTTTCATTAATGTTTCGTGAAATAAACATGATTTAGCGGAGATTAAGCTTTATTTTGATATTTTCACAGATATCTAGCTACTTTCACTGCGAAACACATTATTTCGCTGAATTTCATCGTTTCATGAATGTTTCGTGAAATACAGATTATTTAGCGGAGATTTAGCTTTGTTTTGATGTGTTCTGCGATTTCTAGCTTCTTTCAATGCGAAACACGTTATTTCGTTGCAAATCATCGTTTCATTAATGTTTCGTGAAATAACCATGATTTGGCGGAGGTTAAGCTTAATTTTGATGTTTTCATAGACATCTATATACTTTCTCTGCGAACACGTTATTTCGTTGAATTTCATCGTTTAATTAATGTTTCGTGAAATAACCATGATTTAGCGGAAATTTAGCTTAATTTTGACGTTTTCTACGATTTCTAGCTACTAACACTGCGAAACACGTTATTTCGTTGTTTTTCATCGTTTCTTGAATGTTTCGTGAAATTAACATCTTCTAGCTTAGATTTATCTTAATTTTGATGTTTTCGTAGATATGTAATTACTTTCACTGCGTAAAACGTTATTCCGATGAATTTCATCGTTTCAAGAATGTTTCTTGAAATAACCATGATTTAGTGAAGATTTAGTTTACTTTTGATGTTTTCACAGATATCTAGCTACTTTCACTTCAAAACACGTTATTTCGTTGAATTTCATCGTATCATGAATGTTTAGTAAATTGACCGTGATTTAGCGGAGATTCAGTTTAATTTTGATGTTTTCACAGATATCTAGCTACTCTCACTGCGAAACACGTTATTTCGTTGTATTTCATCGTTTCATCATTGCTTCGTGAAATAAACATGATTTAACGGAGATTTAGCTTAAATTTCATGTTTTCTTTGATTGCTAACTGCGAATCACGTTATTTCGTTGAATTTCATCGTTTCATTAATGTTTCGTGAAATTACCATGATTTAGCGGATATTAAGCTTAATTTTGATGTTTTCATAGATATCTATCTACTTTCGCTGCGAACACGTTATTTCTTTGAATTTCATCGTTTCATGAATTTTTCGTGAAATAAACATCTTCTAGCTTAGATTTAGCTTAATTTTGATGTTTTCGCAGATATCTAGCTGCTTTCATTGCGAAACACGTTATTTCGTTGAAATTCATCGTTTCATTAATGTTTCGTGAAATAACCATGATTTAGCGGAGATTAAGCTTAATTTTGATATTTTCACTGATATCTAGCTACTTTCACTGCGAAACACATTATTTCGCTGAATTTCATCGTTTCATGAATGTTTCGTGAAATACACATTATTTAGCGGAGATTTAGCTTTGTTTTGATGTGTTCTGCGATTTCTAGCTACTTTTAATGCGAAACACGTTATTTCGTTGCAAATCATCGTTTCATTAATGTTTCGTGTAATAACAATGATTTAGCGGAGATTAAGCTTAATTTTGATGTTTTCATAGATATCTATATGCTTTCTCTGCGAACACGTTATTTCGTTGAATTTCATCGTTTAATTAATGTTTCGTGAAATAACCATGATTTAGCGGAAATTTAGCTTAATTTTGACGTTTTCTACGATTTCTAGCTACTTTCACTGCGAAACACGTTATTTCGTAGTTTTTCATCGTTTCTTGAATGTTTCGTGAAATTAACATCTTCTAGCTTAGATTTAGCTTAATTTTGATGTTTTCGTAGATATGTAATTACTTTCACTGCGTAAAACGTTATTCCGATGAATTTCATCGTATCAAGAATATTTCTTGAAATAACCATGATTTAGTGAAGATTTAGTTTACCTTTGATGTTTTCACAGATATCTAGCTACTTTCACTTCAAAACACGTTATTTCGTTGAATTTCATCGTTTCATGAATGTTTCGTAAATTGACCGTGATTTAACGGAGATTCAGTTTAATTTTGATGTTTTCACAGATATCTAGCTACTTTCACTGCGAAACACATTATTTAGTAGTATTTCATCGTTTCATCAATGTTTCGTGAAATAAACATGATTTAACGGAGATTTAGCTTAAATTTGATGGTTTCTTTGATTGCTAACTGCGAATCACGTTATTTCGTTGAATTTCATCGTTCCATTAATGTTTCGTGAAATTACCATGATTTAGCGGAAATTAAGCTTAATTTTGATGTTTTCATAGATATCTATCTACTTACGCTGCGAACTCGTTATTTCGTTGAATTTAATCGTTTCATGAATTTTTCGTGAAATAAACATCTTCTAGCTTAGATTTAGCTTAATTTTGATGTTTTCGTAGATATGTAGTTACTTTCACTGCGAAAAACGTTATTCCGATGAATTTCATTGTTTCATGAATTGTTCGTGAAATAAACATCATTTAACGGTGATTTAGTTTAATTTTGATGTTTTCACAGATATCTAGCTACTTTCACTGCGAAGCACGTTATTTCGTCGCAATACATCGTTTCATTAATGTTTCGTGAAATAACCATGATTTAGCGGAGATTAAGCTTAATTTTGATGTTTTCAGAGATATCTATCTACTTTCGCTGCGAACACGTAATTTCGTTAAATTTCATCGTTACATGAATTTTTCGTGAAATAAACATGATTTAACGGAGATTTAGCTTAATTTTGATGTTTTCTACGATTTCTAGCTACTATCACTGCGAAACACGTTATTTACTTGAATTTCATAGTTCATGAGTGTTTCGTGAAATAAGCATGATTTAGCGGAGATTTAGCTTTGTTTTGATGTGTTCTGCGATTTCTAGCTACTTTCAATGCGAAACACGTTATTTCGTTGCAAAGCATCGTTTCATTAATGTTTCGTGAAATAACAATGATTTAGCGGAGATTAAGCTTAATTTTGATGTTTTCATAGATATCTATATACTTTCTCTGCGAACACGTTATTTCGTTGAATTTCATCGTTTAATTAATCTTTCGTGAAATAACCATGATTTAGCGGAAATTTAGCTTAATTTTGACGTTTCTACGATTTCTAGCTTTAATTTTGACGTTTCTACGATTTCTAGAAACACGTTATTTCGTTGTTTTTCATCGTTTCTTGAATGTTTCGTGAAATTAACATCTTCTAGCTTAGATTTAGCTTAATTTTGATGTTTTCGTAGATATGTAATTACTTTCACTGCGTAAAACGTTATTCCGATGAATTTCATCGTTTCAAGAATGTTTCTTGAAATAACCATGATTTAGTGAAGATTTAGTTAACTTTTGATGCTTTTACAGATATCTAGCTACTTTCACTTCAAAACACGTTATTTCGTCGCAATACATCGTTTCATTAATGTTTCGTGAAATAACCATGATTTAGCTGAGATTAAGCTTAATTTTGATGTTTTCACAGATATCTAGCTACTTTCACTGCGAAACACGTTATTTCGTCTAATTTCATCGTTTCATCAATGTTTCGTGAATAAACATGATTTAACGAGATTTAGCTTAAATTTGATGTTTTTTCTATTGATTACTGCGAATCACGTTATTTCGTTGAATTTCATCGTTTCATTAATGTTTCGTGAAATTACCATGATTTAGCGGTAATTAAGCTAAATTTTAATGTTTTCACAGATATCTAGACACTTTCACTGCGAAACACGTAATTTCGTTGAATTTCGTCTTTTCATGAATATTTCGTGAAATTAACATCTTCTAGCTTAGATTTAGCTTAATTTTGATGTTTTCATAGATATGCAGATACTTTCACTGCGAAAAACGTTATTACAATGAATTTCATCGTTTCATGAATTTTTCGTGAAATAAACATCATTTAACTATGATTTTGTTCAATTTTGATGTTTTCACTGATATCTAGCTGCTTTCAATGCGAAACACGTTATTTCGCTGAAATTCATCGTTTCATTAATGTTTCGTGAAATAACCATGATTTAGCGGAGATTAAGCTTAATTTTGATATTTTCACAGATATCTAGCTACTTTCACTGCGAAACACATTATTTCGCTGAATTTCATCGTTTCATGAATGTTTCGTGCAATAAACATGATTTAACGGAGATTTAGCTTAAATTTGATGTTTTCTTTGATTGCTAACTGCGAATCACGTTATTTCGTTGAATTTCATCGTTTCATTAATGTTTCGTGAAATTACCATGATTTAGCGGAAATTAAGCTTAATTTTGATGTTTTCATAGATATCTATCTACTTTCACTGCGAAACACGTTATTTCATTGGTTTTCATCGTTTCATGCATTTTTCGTGAAATAAACATCTTCTAGCTCAGGATTTAGCTTAATTTTGATGTTTTCACAGATATCTAGCTGCTTTCATTGCGAAACACGTTATTTCGTTGAAATTCATCGTTTCATCGAAATGTTTTGTGAAATAACCATGATTTAGCGGAGATTAAGCTTAATTGTGATATTTTCACAGATATCTAGCTACTTTCACTGCGAACATAGCTATTTTCGCTGAATTTCATCGTTTCATGAATGTTTCGTGCAATAAACATCATTTAACGGTGATTTGGTTTAATTTTGATGTTTTCACAGATATCTAGCTACTTTCACTGCGAAACACGTTATTTTGTTGCAAATCATCGTTTCATTAATGTTTCGTGAAATAACCATGATTTTGCGGAGATTAAGCTTAATTTTGATGTTTTCATAGATATCTATATACTTTCTCTGCGAACACGTTATTTCGTTGAATTTCATTGTTTCATTAATGTTTCGTGAAATAACCATGATTTAGCGGAAATTTAGCTTAATTTTGACGTTTTCTACGATTTTTAGCTACTTTCACTGCGAAACACGTTATTTCGTTGTTTTTTATCGTTTCTTGAATGTTTCGTGAAATTAACATCTTCTAGCTTAGATTATCTTAATTTTGATGTTTTCGTAGATATGTAATTACTTTCACTGCGTAAAACGTTATTCCGATGAATTTCATCGTTTCAAGAATGTTTCTTGAAATAACCATGATTTAGTGAAGATTTAGTTTACTTTTGATGTTTTCACAGATATTTAGCTACTTTCTCAGCGAAACAGGTTATTTCGTTGTTTTTCATCGTTTCTTGAATATTTCGTGAAATTAACATCTTCTAGCTTAGATTTACCTTAATTTTGATGTTTTCGTAGATATGTAGATACTTTCACTGCGAAAAACGTTATTCCAATGAATTTCATCGTTTCATGAATTTATCGTGAAATAAACATCATTTAACTATGATTTTGTTTAATTTTGATGTTTTCACAGATATCTAGCTGCTTTCATTGCGAAACACGTTATTTCGTTGAAATTCATCGTTTCATTAATGTTTCGTGAAATAACCATGATTTAGCGGAGATTAAGCTTAATTGTGATATTTTCACAGATATCTAGCTACTTTCACTGCGAAACACATTATTTCGCTGAATTTCATCGTTTCATGAATGTTTCGTGAAATACACATTATTTAGCGGAGATTTAGCTTTGTTTTGATGTGTTCTGCGATTTCTAGCTACTTTTAATGCGAAACACGTTATTTCGTTGCAAATCATCGTTTCATTAATGTTTCGTGAAATAACAATGATTTAGCGGAGATTAAGCTTAATTTTGATGTTTTCATAGATATCTATATACTTTCTTTGCGAACACGTTATTTCGTTGAATTTCATCGTTTAATTAATCGTGAAATAACCATGATTTAGCGGAAATTTAGCTTAATTTTGACGTTTTCTACGATTTCTAGCTACTTTCACTGCGAAACACGTTATTTCGTTGTTTTTCATCGTTTCTTGAATGTTTCGTGAAATTAACATCTTCTAGCTTAGATTTAGCTTAATTTTGATGTTTTCGTAGATATGTAATTACTTTCACTGCGTAAAACTTTATTCCGATGAATTTCATCGTTTCAAGAATGTTTCTTGAAATAACCATGATTTAGTGAAGATTTAGTTTACTTTTGATGTTTTCACAGATATCTAGCTACTTTCACTTCAAAACACGTTATTTCGTTGAATTTCATCGTTTCATGAATGTTTCGTAAATTGACCGTGATTTAGCGGAGATTCAGTTTAATTTTGATGTTTTCACAGATATCTAGCTACTTTCACTGCGAAACACATTATTTAGTAGTATTTCATCGTTTCATCAATGTTTCGTGAAATAAACATGATTTAACGGAGATTTAGCTTAAATTTGATGGTTTCTTTGATTGCTAACTGCGAATCACGTTATTACGTTGAATATCATCGTTCCATTAATGTTTCGTGAAATTACCATGATTTAGCCGAAATTAAGCTTAATTTTGATGTTTTCATAGATATCTATCTACTTACGCTGCGAACTCGTTATGTCGTTGAATTTCATCGTTTCATGAATTTTACGTGAAATAAACATCTTCTAGCTTAGATTTAGCTTAACTTTGATGTTTTCGTAGATATGTAATTACTTTCACTGCGTAAAACGTTATTCCGATGAATTTCATCGTTTCAAGAATGTTTCTTGAAATAATAATGATTTAGTGAAGATTTAGTTTACTTTTGATGTTTTCACAGATATCTAGCTACTTTCACTTCAAAACACGTTATTTCGTTGAATTTCATCGTTTCATGAATGTTTCGTAAATTGACCGTGATTTAACGGAGATTCAGTTTAATTTTGATGTTTTCACAGATATCTAGCTTCTCTCACTGCGAAACACGTTTTTTCGTTGTAGTTCATCGTTTCATCAATGTTTCGTGAAATAAACATGATTTAGCGGAGATTCAGTTTAATTTTAATGTTTTCACAGATATCGGGCTACTTTCACTGCGAAACACGTTATTTCGTTGAATTTCGTCTTTTCATGAATATTTCGCGAAATTAACATTTTCTAGCTTAGATTTAGCTTAATTTTGATGTTTTCGTAGATATGTAGATACTTTCACTGCGAAAAACGTTATTACAATGAATTTCATCGTTTCATGAATTTTTCGTGAAATAAACATCATTTAACTATGATTTTGTTCAATTTTGATGTTTTCACTGATATCTAGCTGCTTTCATTGCAAAACACGTTATTTCGTTGAAATTCATCGTTTCATTAATGTTTCGTGAAATAACCATGATTTAGCGGAGATTAAGCTTAATTTTGATATTTTCACAGATATCTAGGTACTTTCACTGCGAAACACATTATTTCGCTGAATTTCATCGTTTCATGAATGTTTCGTGAAATACAGATTATTTAGCGGAGATTTAGCTTTGTTTTGATGTGTTCTGCGATTTCTAGCTACTTTCAATGCGAAACACGTTATTTCGTTGCAAATCATCGTTTCATTAATGTTTCGTGAAATAACCATGATTTGGCGGAGATTAAGCTTAATTTTGATGATTTCATAGACATCTATATACTTTCTCTGCGAACACGTTATTTCGTTGAATTTCATCGTTTAATTAATGTTTCGTGAAATAACCATGATTTAGCGGAAATTTAGCTTAATTTTGACGTTTTCTACGATTTCTAGCTACTAACACTGCGAAACACGTTATTTCGTTGTTTTTCATCGTTTCTTGAATGTTTCGTGAAATTAACATCTTCTAGCTTAGATTTAGCTTAATTTTGATGTTTTCGTAGATATGTAATTACTTTCACTGCGTAAAACGTTATTCCGATGAATTTCATCGTTTCAACAATGTTTCTTGAAATAACCATGATTTAGTGAAGATTTAGTTTACGTTTGATGTTTTCACAGATATCTAGCTACTTTCACTTCAAAACACGTTATTTCGTTGAATTTCATCGTTTCATGAATGTTTCGTAAATTGACCGTGATTTAGCGGAGATTCAGATCAATTTTGATGTTTTCACAGATATCTAGCTACTCTCACTGCGATACACGTTTTTTCGTTGTATTTCATCGTTTCATCAATGTTTCGTGAAATAAACATGATTTAACGGAGATTTAGCTTAAATTTGATGTTTTCTTTGATTGCTAACTGCGAATCACGTTATTTCGTTGAATTTCATCGTTTCATTAATGTTTCGTGAAATTACCATGATTTAGCGGATATTAAGCTTAATTTTGATGTTTTCATAGATATCTATTTACTTTCGCTGCGAACACGTTATTTCTTTGAATTTCATCGTTTCATGAATTTTTCGTGAAATAAACATATTCTAGCTTAGATTTAGCTTAATTTTGATGTTTTCACAGATATCTAGCTGCTTTCATTGCGAAACACGTTATTTCGTTGAAATTCATCGTTTCATTAATGTTTCGTGAAATAACCATGATTTAGCGGAGATTAAGCTTAATTGTGATATTTTCACAGATATCTAGCTACTTTCACTGCGAAACACATTATTTCGCTGAATTTCATCGTTTCATGAATATTTCGTGAAATACACATTATTTAGCGGAGATTTAGCTTTGTTTTGATGTGTTCTGCGATTTCTAGCTACTTTCAATGCGAAACACGTTATTTCGTTGCAAATCATCGTTTCATTAATGTTTCGTGAAATAACAATGATTTAGCGGAGATTAAGCTTAATTTTGATGTTTTCATAGATATCTATATACTCTCTCTGCGAACACGTTATTTCGTTGAATTTCATCGTTTAATTAATCTTTCGTGAAATAACCATGATTTAGCGGAAATTTAGCTTAATTTTGACGTTTTCTACGATTTCTAGCTACTTTCACTGCGTAACACGTTATTTCGTAGTTTTTCATCGTTTCTTGAATGTTTCGTGAAATTAACATCTTCTAGCTTAGATTTAGCTTAATTTTGATGTTTTCGTAGATATGTAATTACTTTCACTGCGTAAAACGTTATTCCGATGAATTTCATCGTATCAAGAATATTTCTTGAAATAACCATGATTTAGTGAAGATTTAGTTTACTTTTGATGTTTTCACAGATATCTAGCTACTTTCACTTCAAAACACGTTATTTCGTTGAATTTCATCGTTTCATGAATGTTTCGTAAATTGACCGTGATTTAACGGAGATTCAGTTTAATTTTGATGTTTTCACAGATATCTAGCTACTTTCACTGCGAAACACATTATTTAGTAGTATTTCATCGTTTCATCAATGTTTCGTGAAATAAACATGATTTAACGGAGATTTAGCTTAAATTTGATGGTTTCTTTGATTGCTAACTGCGAATCACGTTATTTCGTTGAATTTCATCGTTCCAATAATGTTTCGTGAAATTACCATGATTTAGCGGAAATTAAGCTTAATTTTGATGTTTTCATAGATATCTATCTACTTACGCTGCGAACTCGTTATTTCGTTGAATTTCATCGTTTCATGAATTTTTCGTGAAATAAACATCTTCTAGCTTAGATTTAGCTTAATTTTGATGTTTTCGTAGATATGTAGTTACTTTCACTGCGTAAAACGTTATTCCGATGAATTTCATTGTTTCATGAATGTTTCGTGAAATAAACATCATTTAACGGTGATTTAGTTTAATTTTGATGTTTTCACAGATATCTAGCTACTTTCACTGCGAAGCACGTTATTTCGTCGCAATACATCGTTTCATTAATGTTTCGTGAAATAACCATGATTTAGCGGAGATTAAGCTTAATTTTGATGTTTTCAGAGATATCTATCTACTTTCGCTGCGAACACGTAATTTCGTTAAATTTCATCGTTACATGAATTTTTCGTGAAATAAACATGATTTAACGGAGATTTAGCTTAATTTTGATGTTTTCTACGATTTCTAGCTACTATCACTGCGAAACACGTTATTTACTTGAATTTCATAGTTCATGAGTGTTTCGTGAAATAAGCATGATTTAGCGGAGATTTAGCTTTGTTTTGATGTGTTCTGCGATTTCTAGCTACTTTCAATACGAAACACGTTATTTCGTTGCAAATCATCGTTTCATTAATGTTTCGTGAAATAACAATGACTTAGCGGAGATTAAGCTTAATTTTGATGTTTTCATAGATATCTATATACTTTCTCTGCGAACACGTTATTTCGTTGAATTTCATCGTTTAATTAATCTTTCGTGAAATAACCATGATTTAGCGGAAATTTAGCTTAATTTTGACGTTTTCTACGATTTCTAGCTACTTTCACTGCGAAACACGTTATTTCGTTGTTTTTCATCGTTTCTTGAATGTTTCGTGAAATTAACATCTTCTACCTTAGATTTAGCTTAATTTTGATGTTTTCGTAGATATGTAATTACTTTCACTGCGTAAAACGTTATTCCGATGAATTTCATCGTTTCAAGAATGTTTCTTGAAATAACCATGATTTAGTGAAGATTTAGTTAACTTTTGATGCTTTTACAGATATCTAGCTACTTTCACTTCAAAACACGTTATTTCGTCGCAATACATCGTTTCATTAATGTTTCGTGAAATAACCATGATTTAGCTGAGATTAAGCTTAATTTTGATGTTTTCACAGATATCTAGCTACTCTCACTGCGATACACGTTTTTTCGTTGTATTTCATCGTTTCATCAATGTTTCGTGAAATAAACATGATTTAACGGAGATTTAGCTTAAATTTGATGTTTTCTTTGATTGCTAACTGCGAATCACGTTATTTCGTTGAATTTCATCGTTTCATTAATGTTTCGTGAAATTACCATGATTTAGCGGATATTAAGCTTAATTTTGATGTTTTCATAGATATCTATTTACTTTCGCTGCGAACACGTTATTTCTTTGAATTTCATCGTTTCATGAATTTTTCGTGAAATAAACATATTCTAGCTTAGATTTAGCTTAATTTTGATGTTTTCACAGATATCTAGCTGCTTTCATTGCGAAACACGTTATTTCGTTGAAATTCATCGTTTCATTAATGTTTCGTGAAATAACCATGATTTAGCGGAGATTAAGCTTAATTGTGATATTTTCACAGATATCTAGCTACTTTCACTGCGAAACACATTATTTCGCTGAATTTCATCGTTTCATGAATATTTCGTGAAATACACATTATTTAGCGGAGATTTAGCTTTGTTTTGATGTGTTCTGCGATTTCTAGCTACTTTCAATGCGAAACACGTTATTTCGTTGCAAATCATCGTTTCATTAATGTTTCGTGAAATAACTATGATTTAGCGGAGATTAAGCTTAATTTTGATGTTTTCATAGATATCTATATACTTTCTCTGCGAACACGTTATTTCGTTGAATTTCATCGTTTAATTAATCTTTCGTGAAATAACCATGATTTAGCGGAAATTTAGCTTAATTTTGACGTTTTCTACGATTTCTAGCTACTTTCACTGCGTAACACGTTATTTCGTAGTTTTTCATCGTTTCTTGAATGTTTCGTGAAATTAACATCTTCTAGCTTAGATTTAGCTTAATTTTGATGTTTTCGTAGATATGTAATTACTTTCACTGCGTAAAACGTTATTCCGATGAATTTCATCGTTTCAAGAATATTTCTTGAAATAACCATGATTTAGTGAAGATTTAGTTTACTTTTGATGTTTTCACAGATATTTAGCTACTTTCTCAGCGAAACAGGTTATTTCGTTGTTTTTCATCGTTTCTTGAATATTTCGTGAAATTAACATCTTCTAGCTTAGATTTACCTTAATTTTGATGTTTTCGTAGATATGTAGATACTTTCACTGCGAAAAACGTTATTCCAATGAATTTCATCGTTTCATGAATTTTTCGTGAAATATACATCATTTAACTATGATTTTGTTTAATTTTGATGTTTTCACAGATATCTAGCTGCTTTCATTGCGAAACACGTTATTTCGTTGAAATACATCGTTTCATTAATGTTTCGTGAAATAACCATGATTTAGCGGAGATTAAGCTTAATTGTGATATTTTCACAGATATCTAGCTACTTTCACTGCGAAACACATTATTTCGCTGAATTTCATCGTTTCATGAATGTTTCGTGAAATACACATTATTTAGCGGAGATTTAGCTTTGTTTGGATGTGTTCTGCGATTTCTAGCTAGTTTCAATGCGAAACACGTTATTTCGTTGCAAATCATCGTTTCATTAATGTTTCGTGAAATAACAATGATTTAGCGGAGATTAAGCTTAATTTTGATGTTTTCATAGATATCTATATACTTTCTCTGCGAACACGTTATTTCGTTGAATTTCATCGTTTAATTAATCTTTCGTGAAATAACCATGATTTAGCGGAAATTTAGCTTAATTTTGACGTTTTCTACGATTTCTAGCTACTTTCACTGCGAAACACGTTATTTCGTTGTTTTTCATCGTTTCTTGAATGTTTCGTGAAATTAACATCTTCTAGCTTAGATTTAGCTTAATTTTGATGTTTTCGTAGATATGTAATTACTTTCACTGCGTAAAACGTTATTCCGATGAATTTCATCGTTTCAAGAATGTTTCTTGAAATAACCATGATTTAGTGAAGATTTAGTTTACTTTTGATGTTTTCACAGATATCTAGCTACTTTCACTTCAAAACACGTTATTTCGTTGAATTTCATCGTTTCATGAATGTTTCGTAAATTGACCGTGATTTAGCGGAGATTCAGTTTAATTTTGATGTTTTCACAGATATCTAGCTACTTTCACTGCGAAACACATTATTGAGTAGTATTTCATCGTTTCATCAATGTTTCGTGAAATAAACATGATTTAACGGAGATTTAGCTTAAATTTGATGGTTTCTTTGATTGCTAACTGCGAATCACGTTATTACGTTGAATATCATCGTTCCATTAATGTTTCGTGAAATTACCATGATTTAGCGGAAATTAAGCTTAATTTTGATGTTTTCACAGATATCTATCTACTTACGCTGCGAACTCGTTATGTCGTTGAATTTCATCGTTTCATGAATTTTACGTGAAATAAACATCTTCTAGCTTAGATTTAGCTTAACTTTGATGTTTTCGTAGATATGTAATTACTTTCACTGCGTAAAACGTTATTCCGATGAATTTCATTGTTTCATGAATGTTTCGTGAAATAAACATCATTTAACGGTGATTTAGTTTAATTTTGATGTTTTCACAGATATCTAGCTACTTTCACTGCGAAGCACGTTATTTCGTCGCAATACATCGTTTCATTAATGTTTCGTGAAATAACCATGATTTAGCGGAGATTAAGCTTAATTTTGATATTTTCACAGATATCTAGCTACTTTCACTGCGAAACACATTATTTCGCTGAATTTCATCGTTTCATGAATGTTTCGTGAAATACAGATTATTTAGCGGAGATTTAGCTTTGTTTTGATGTGTTCTGCGATTTCTAGCTACTTTCAATGCGAAACACGTTATTTCGTTGCAAATCATCGTTTCATTAATGTTTCGTGAAATAACCATGATTTAGCGGAGATTAAGCTTAATTTTGATGTTTTCATAGATATCTATATACTTTCTCTGCGAACACGTTATTTCGTTGAATTTCATCGTTTAATTAATGTTTCGTGAAATAACCATGATTTAGCGGAAATTTAGCTTAATTTTGACGTTTTCTACGATTTCTAGCTACTAACACTGCGAAACACGTTATTTCGTTGTTTTTCATCGTTTCTTGAATGTTTCGTGAAATTAACATCTTCTAGCTTAGATTTAGCTTAATTTTGATGTTTTCGTAGATATGTAATTACTTTCACTGCGTAAAACGTTATTCCGATGAATTTCATCGTTTCAAGAATGTTTCTTGAAATAACCATGATTTAGTGAAGATTTAGTTTACGTTTGATGTTTTCACAGATATCTAGCTACTTTCACTTCAAAACACGTTATTTCGTTGAATTTCATCGTTTCATGAATGTTTCGTAAATTGACCGTGATTTAGCGGAGATTCAATTCAATTTTGATGTTTTCACAGATATCTAGCTACTCTCACTGCGATACACGTTTTTTCGTTGTATTTCATCGTTTCATCAATGTTTCGTGAAATAAACATGATTTAACGGAGATTTAGCTTAAATTTGATGTTTTCTTTGATTGCTACCTGCGAATCACGTTATTTCGTTGAATTTCATCGTTTCATTAATGTTTCGTGAAATTACCATGATTTAGCGGATATTAAGCTTAATTTTGATGTTTTCATAGATATCTATCTACTTTCGCTGCGAACACGTTATTTCTTTGAATTTCATCGTTTCATGAATTTTTCGTGAAATAAACATCTTCTAGCTTAGATTTAGCTTAATTTTGATGTTTTCACAGATATCTAGCTGCTTTCATTGCGAAACACGTTATTTCGTTGAAATTCATCGTTTCATTAATGTTTCGTGAAATAACCATGATTTAGCGGAGATTAAGCTTAATTTTGATATTTTCACAGATATCTAGATACTTTCACTGCGAAACAACATTATTTCGCTGAATTTCATCGTTTCATGAATGTTTCGTGAAATACACATTATTTAGCGGAGATTTAGCTTTGTTTTGATGTGTTCTGCGATTTCTAGCTACTTTTAATGCGAAACACGTTATTTCGTTGCAAATCATCGTTTCACAAATGTTTCGTGAAATAACAATGATTTAGCGGAGATTAAGCTTAATTTTGATGTGTTCATAGATATCTATATACTTCCTCTGCGAACACGTTATTTCGTTGAATTTCATCGTTTAATTAATGTTTCGTGAAATAACCATGATTTAGCGGAAATTTAGCTTAATTTTGACGTTTTCTACGATTTCTAGCTACTTTCACTGCGAAACACGTTATTTCGTTGTTTTTCATCGTTTCTTGAATGTTTCGTGAAATTAACATCTTCTAGCTTAGATTTAGCTTAACTTTGATGTTTTCGTAGATATGTAATTACTTTCACTGCGTAAAACGTTATTCCGATGAATTTCATCGTTTCAAGAATGTTTCTTGAAATAACCATGATTTAGTGAAGATTTAGTTTACTTTTGATGCTTTCACAGATATCTATCTACTTTCACTTCAAAACACGTTATTTCGTTGAATTTCATCGTTTCATGAATGTTTCGTAAATTGATCGTGATTTAGCGGAGATTCAGTTTAATTTTGATGTTTTCACAGATATCTAGCTACTTTCACTGCGAAACACGTTATTTCGTTGAATTTCATCGTTTCACCAATGTTTCGTGAAATAAACATGATTTAACGGAGATTTTGCTTAAATTTGATGTTTTCTTTGATTGCTAATGCGAAACACGTTATTTCATTGGTTTTCATCGTTTCATGAATTTTTCGTGAAATAAACATGATTTAGCGGAGATTCAGTTTAATTTTAATGTTTTCACAGATATCTAGACACTTGCATTGCGAAACACGTAATTTCGTTGAATTTCGTCGTTTCATGAATGTTTCGTGAAATTAACATCTTCTAGCTTAGATTTAGCTTAATTTTGATGTTTTCGTAGATATGTAGTTACTTTCACTGCGAAAAACGTTATTCCGATGAATTACATTGTTTCATGAATGTTTCGTGAAATAAACATCATTTAACGGTGATTTAGTTTAATTTTGATGTTTTCACAGATATCTAGCTACTTTCACTGCGAAGCACGTTATTTCGTCGCAATACATCGTTACATTAATGTTTCGTGAAATAACCATGATTTAGCGGAGATTAAGCTTAATTTTGATGTTTTCAGAGATATCTATCTACTTTCGCTGCGAACACGTAATTTCGTTGAATTTCATCGTTTCATGAATTTTTCGTGAAATAAACATGATTTAACGGAGATTTAGCTTAATTTTTATGTTTTCTACGATTTCTAGCTACTATCACTGCGAAACACGTTATTTACTTGAATTTCATAGTTCATGAGTGTTTCGTGAAATAAGCATGATTTAGCGGAGATTTAGCTTTGTTTTGATGTGTTCTGCGATTTCTAGCTACTTTCAATGCGAAACACGTTATTTCGTTGCAAAGCATCGTTTCATTAATGTTTCGTGAAATAACAATGATTTAGCGGAGATTAAGCTTAATTTTGATGTTTTCATAGATATCTATATACTTTCTCTGCGAACACGTTATTTCGTTGAATTTCATCGTTTAATTAATCTTTCGTGAAATAACCATGATTTAGCGGAAATTTAGCTTAATTTTTACGTTTTCTACGATTTCTAGCTACTTTCACTGCGAAACACGTTATTTCGTTGTTTTTCATCGTTTCTTGAATGTTTCGTGAAATTAACATCTTCTAGCTTAGATTTAGCTTAATTTTGATGTTTTCGTAGATATGTAATTACTTTCACTGCGTAAAACGTTATTCCGATGAATTTCATCGTTTCAAGAATGTTTCTTGAAATAACCATGATTTAGTGAAGATTTAGTTTACTTTTGATGCTTTCACAGATATCTAGCTACTTTCACTTCAAAACACGTTATTTTGTTGAATTTCATCGTTTCATGAATGTTTCGTAAATTGACCGTGATTTAGCGGAGATTCAGTTTAATTTTGATGTTTTCACAGATATCTAGCTACTTTCACTGCGAAACACGTTATTTCGTTGAATTTCATCGTTTCATCAATGTTTCGTGAAATAAACATGATTTAACGGAGATTTAGCTTAAATTTGATGTTTTCTTTGATTGATTACTGCGAATCACGTTATTTCGTTGAATTTCATCGTTTCATTAATGTTTCGTGAAATTACCATGATTTAGCGGTAATTAAGCTAAATTTTGATGTTTTCATAGATATCTATCTACTTTCACTGCGAACTCGTTTTTTCTTTGAATTTCACCGTTTCATGAATTTTTCGTGAAATAAACATCTTCTAGCTTAGATTTAGCTTAATTTTGATGTTTTCGTAGATATGTAGTTACTTTCACTGCGAAAAACGTTATTCCGATGAATTTCATTGTTTCATGAATTGCTCGTGAAATAAACATCATTTAACGGTGATTTAGTTTAATTTTGATGTTTTCACAGATATCTAGCTACTTTCACTGCGAAACACGTTATTTCGTTGAACTTCATCGTTCCATGAATGTTTCGTGAAATAAGCATGATTTAGAGGAGATTTAGCTTTGTTTTGATGTTTTCTGCGATTTCTAGCTACCTTCATTGCGAATCAAGTTATTTCGTTGAATTTCATCGTTTCATCAATGTTTCGTGAAATAAACATGATTTAACGGAGATTTAGCTTAAATTTGATGTTTTCTTTGATTGCTAACTGCGAATCACGTTATTTCGTTGAAATTCATCGTTTCATTAATGTTTCGTGAAATAACCATGTTTTAGCGGAGATTAAGCTTAATTTTGATGTTTTCATAGATATCTATCTACTTTCGCTGCGAACACGTTATTTCTTTGAATTTCATCGTTTCATGAATTTTTCGTGAAATAAACATCTTCTAGCTTAGATTTAGCTTAATTTTGATGTTTTCACAGATATCTAGCTGCTTTCATTGCGAAACACGTTATTTCGTTGAAATTCATCGTTTCATTAATGTTTCGTGAAATAACCATGTTTTAGCGGAGATTAAGCTTAATTTTGATATTTTCACAGATATCTAGCTACTTTCACTGCGAAACACATTATTTCGCTGAATTTCATCGTTTCATGAATGTTTCGTGAAATACAGATTATTTAGCGGAGATTTAGCTTTGTTTTGATGTGTTCTGCGATTTCTAGCTACTTTCAATGCGAAACACGTTATTTCGTTGCAAATCATCGTTTCATTAATGTTTCGTGAAATAACCATCATTTAGCGGAGATTATGCTTAATTTTGATGTTTTCATAGATATCTATATACTTTCTCTGCGAACACGTTATTTCGTTGAATTTCATCGTTTAATTAATGTTTCGTGAAATAACCATGATTTAGCGGAAATTTAGCTTAATTTTGACGTTTTCTACGATTTCTAGCTACTTTCACTTCGAAACACGTTTTTTCGTTGATTTTCATCGTTTCTTGAATGTTTCGTGAAATTAACATCTTCTAGCTTAGATTTATCTTAATTTTGATGTTTTCGTAGATATGTAATTACTTTCACTGCGTAAAACGTTATTCCGATGAATTTCATCGTTTCAAGAATGTTTCTTGAAATAACCATGATTTAGTGAAGATTTAGTTTACTTTTGATGTTTTCACAGATATCTAGCTACTTTCACTGCGAAACACGTTATTTCGTTGAATTTCATCGTTTCATGAATTTTTCGTGAAATAAACATCTTCTAGCTTAGATTTAGCTTAATTTTGATGTTTTCACAGATATCTAGCTGCTTTCATTGCGAAACACGTTATTTCGTTGAAATTCATCGTTTCATTAATGTTTCGTGAAATAACCATGATTTAGCGGAGATTAAGCTTAATTGTGATATTTTCACAGATATCTAGCTACTTTCACTGCGAAACACATTATTTCGCTGAATTTCATCGTTTCATGAATGTTTCGTGAAATACACATTATTTAGCGGAGATTTAGCTTTGTTTTGATGTGTTCTGCGATTTCTAGCTACTTTCAATGCGAAACACGTTATTTCGTTGCAAATCATCGTTTCATTAATGTTTCGTGAAATAACAATGATTTAGCGGAGATTAAGCTTAATTTTGATGTTTTCATAGATATCTATATACTTTCTCTGCGAACACGTTATTTCGTTGAATTTCATCGTTTAATTAATCTTTCGTGAAATAACCATGATTTAGCGGAAATTTAGCTTAATTTTGACGTTTTCTACGATTTCTAGCTACTTTCACTGCGAAACACGTTATTTCGTTGTTTTTCATCGTTTCTTGAATGTTTCGTGAAATTAACATCTTCTAGCTTAGATTTAGCTTAATTTTGATGTTTTCGTAGATATGTAATTACTTTCACTGCGTAAAACGTTATTCCGATGAATTTCATCGTTTCAAGAATGTTTCTTGAAATAACCATGATTTAGTGAAGATTTAGTTTACTTTTGATGCTTTCACAGATATCTAGCTACTTTCACTTCAAAACACGTTATTTCGTTGAATTTCATCGTTTCATGAATGTTTCGTAAATTGACCGTGATTTAGCGGAGATTCAGTTTAATTTTGATGTTTTCACAGATATCTAGCTACTTTCACTGCGAAACACGTTATTTCGTTGAATTTCATCGTTTCATCAATGTTTCGTGAAATAAACATGATTTAACGGAGATTTAGCTTAAATTTGATGTTTTCTTTGATTGATTACTGCGAATCACGTTATTTCGTTGAATTTCATCGTTTCATTAATGTTTCGTGAAATTACCATGATTTAGCGGTAATTAAGCTAAATTTTGATGTTTTCATAGATATCTATCTACTTTCACTGCGAACTCGTTTTTTCTTTGAATTTCACCGTTTCATGAATTATTCGTGAAATAAACATCTTCTAGCTTAGATTTAGCTTAATTTTGATGTTTTCGTAGATATGTAATTACTTTCACTGCGTAAAACGTTATTCCGATGAATTTCATCGTTTCAAGAATATTTCTTGAAATAACAATGATTTAGTGAAGATTTAGTTTACTTTTGATGTTTTCACAGATATCTAGCTACTTTCACTTCAAAACACGTTATTTCGTTGAATTTCATCGTTTCATGAATGTTTCGTAAATTGACCGTGATTTAACGGAGATTCAGTTTAATTTTGATGTTTTCACAGATATCTAGCTACTTTCACTGCGAAACACATTATTTAGTAGTATTTCATCGTTTCATCAATGTTTCGTGAAATAAACATGATTTAACGGAGATTTAGCTTAAATTTGATGGTTTCTTTGATTGCTAACTGCGAATCACGTTATTTCGTTGTATTTCATCGTTCCATTAATGTTTCGTGAAATTACCATGATTTAGCGGAAATTAAGCTTAATTTTGATGTTTTCATAGATATCTATCTACTTACGCTGCGAACTCGTTATTTCGTTGAATTTAATCGTTTCATGAATTTTTCGTGAAATAAACATCTTCTAGCTTAGATTTAGCTTAATTTTGATGTTTTCGTAGATATGTAGTTACTTTCACTGCGAAAAACGTTATTCCGATGAATTTCATTGTTTCATGAATGTTTCGTGAAATAAACATCATTTAACGGTGATTTAGTTTAATTTTGATGTTTTCACAGATATCTAGCTACTTTCACTGCGAAGCACGTTATTTCGTCGCAATACATCGTTTCATTAATGTTTCGTGAAATAACCATGATTTAGCGGAGATTAAGCTTAATTTTGATGTTTTCAGAGATATCTATCTACTTTCTCTGCGAACACGTTATTTCGTTGAATTTCATCGTTTAATTAATCTTTCGTGAAATAACCATGATTTAGCGGAAATTTAGCTTAATTTTGACGTTTTCTACGATTTCTAGCTACTTTCACTGCGAAACACGTTATTTCGTTGTTTTTCATCGTTTCTTGAATGTTTCGTGAAATTAACAACTTCTAGCTTAGATTTAGCTTAATTTTGATGTTTTCGTAGATATGTAATTACTTTCACTGCGTAAAACGTTATTCCGATGAATTTCATCGTTTCAAGAATGTTTCTTGAAATAACCATGATTTAGTGAAGATTTAGTTTACTTTTGATGCTTTCACAGATATCTAGCTACTTTCACTTCAAAACACGTTATTTCGTTGAATTTCATCGTTTCATGAATGTTTCGTAAATTGATCGTGATTTAGCGGAGATTCAGTTTAATTTTGATGTTTTCACAGATATCTAGCTACTTTCACTGCGAAACACGTTATTTCGTTGAATTTCATCGTTTCATCAATGTTTCGTGAAATAAACATGATTTAACGGAGATTTAGCTTAAATTTGATGTTTTCTTTGATTGATTACTGCGAATCACGTTATTTCGTTGAATTTCATCGTTTCATTAATGTTTCGTGAAATTACCATGATTTAGCGGTAATTAAGCTAAATTTTGATGTTTTCATAGATATCTATCTACTTTCACTGCGAACTCGTTTTTTCTTTGAATTTCACCGTTTCATGAATTTTTCGTGAAATAAACATCTTCTAGCTTAGATTTAGCTTAATTTTGATGTTTTCGTAGATATGTAATTACTTTCACTGCGTAAAACGTTATTCCGATGAATTTCATCGTTTCAAGAATATTTCTTGAAATAACCATGATTTAGTGAAGATTTAGTTTACTTTTGATGTTTTCACAGATATCTAGCTACTTTCACTTCAAAACACGTTATTTCGTTGAATTTCATCGTTTCATGAATGTTTCGTAAATTGACCGTGATTTAACGGAGATTCAGTTTAATTTTGATGTTTTCACAGATATCTAGATACTTTCACTGCGAAACACATTATTTAGTAGTATTTCATCGTTTCATCAATGTTTCGTGAAATAAACATGATTTAACGGAGATTTAGCTTAAATTTGATGGTTTCTTTGATTGCTAACTGCGAATCACGTTATTTCGTTGAATTTCATCGTTCCATTAATGTTTCGTGAAATTACCATGATTTAGCGGAAATTAAGCTTAATTTTGATGTTTTCATAGATATCTATCTACTTACGCTGCGAACTCGTTATATCGTTGAATTTCATCGTTTCATGAATTTTTCGTGAAATAAACATCTTCTAGCTTAGATTTAGCTTAATTTTGATTTTTTCGTAGATATGTAGTTACTTTCACTGCGAAAAACGTTATTCCGATGAATTTCATTGTTTCATGAATGTTTCGTGAAATAAACATCATTTAACGGTGATTTAGTTTAATTTTGATGTTTTCACAGATATCTAGCTACTTTCACTACGAAGCACGTTATTAAGTCGCAATACATCGTTTCATTAATGTTTCGTGAAATAACCATGATTTAGCGGAGATTAAGCTTAATTTTGATGTTTTCAGAGATATCTATCTACTTTCGCTGCGAACACGTAATTTCGTTGAATTTCATCGTTTCATGAATTTTTCGTGAAATAAACATGATTTAACAGAGATTTAGCTTTGTTTTGATGTTTTCTGCGATTTCTAGCTACTTTCAATGCGAATCAAGTTATTTCGTTGAATTTCATAGTTTCAAGAATGTTTCTTAAAATAACCATGATTTAGTGAAGATTTAGTTTACTTTTGATGTTTTCACAGTAATCTAGCTACTTTCACTTCAAAACACGTTATTTCGTTGAATTTCATCGTTTCATGAATGATTCGTAAATTGACAGTGATTTAGCGGAGATTCAGTTTAATTTTTATGTTTTCACAGATATTTAGCTACTTTCTCAGCGAAACACGTTATTTCGTTGTTTTTCATCGTTTCTTGAATATTTCGTGAAATTAACATCTTCTAGCTTAGATTTACCTTAATTTTGATGTTTTCGTGGATATGTAGATACTTTCACTGCGAAAAACGTTATTCCAATGAATTTCATCGTTTCATGAATTTTTCGTGAAATATACATCATTTAACTATGATTTTGTTTAATTTTGATGTTTTCACAGATATCTAGCTGCTTTCATTGCGAAACACGTTATTTCGTTGAAATTCATCGTTTCATCAATGTTTCGTGAAATAACCATGATTTAGCGGAGATTAAGCTTAATTGTGATATTTTCACAGATATCTAGCTACTTTCACTGCGAAACACATTATTTCGCTGAATTTCATCGTTTCATGAATGTTTCGTGAAATACACATTATTTAGCGGAGATTTAGCTTTGTTTTGATGTGTTCTGCGATTTCTAGCTAGTTTCAATGCGAAACACGTTATTTCGTTGCAAATCATCGTTTCATTAATGTTTCGTGAAATAACAATGATTTAGCGGAGATTAAGCTTAATTTTGATGTTTTCATAGATATCTATATACTTTCTCTGCGAACACGTTATTTCGTTGAATTTCATCGTTTAATTAATCTTTCGTGAAATAACCATGATTTAGCGGAAATTTAGCTTAATTTTGACGTTTTCTACGATTTCTAGCTACTTTCACTGCGAAACACGTTATTTCGTAGTTTTTCATCGTTTCTTGAATGTTTCGTGAAATTAACATCTTCTAGCTTAGATTTAGCTTAATTTTGATGTTTTCGTAGATATGTAATTACTTTCACTGCGTAAAACGTTATTCCGATGAATTTCATCGTTTCAAGAATATTTCTTGAAATAACCATGATTTAGTGAAGATTTAGTTTACTTTTGATGTTTTCAGAGATATCTATCTACTTTCGCTGCGAACACGTAATTTCGTTAAATTTCATCGTTTCATGAATTTTTCGTGAAATAAACATGATTTAACGGAGATTTAGCTTAATTTTGATGTTTTCTACGATTTCTAGCTACTATCACTGCGAAACACGTTATTTACTTGAATTTCATAGTTCATGAGTGTTTCGTGAAATAAGCATGATTTAGCGGAGATTTAGCTTTGTTTTGATGTGTTCTGCGATTTCTAGCTACTTTCAATACGAAACACGTTATTTCGTTGCAAATCATCGTTTCATTAATGTTTCGTGAAATAACAATGACTTAGCGGAGATTAAGCTTAATTTTGATGTTTTCATAGATATCTATATACTTTCTCTGCGAACACGTTATTTCGTTGAATTTCATCGTTTAATTAATCTTTCGTGAAATAACCATGATTTAGCGGAAATTTAGCTTAATTTTGACGTTTTCTACGATTTCTAGCTACTTTCACTGCGAAACACGTTATTTCGTTGTTTTTCATCGTTTTTGAATGTTTCGTGAAATACACATTATTTAGCGGAGATTTAGCTTTGTTTTGATGTGTTCTGCGATTTCTAGCTAGTTTCAATGCGAAACACGTTATTTTGTTGCAAATCATCGTTTCATTAATGTTTCGTGAAATAACAATGATTTAGCGGAGATTAAGCTTAATTTTGGTGTTTTCATAGATATCTATATACTTTCTCTGCGAACACGTTATTTCGTTGAATTTCATCGTTTAATTAATCTTTCGTGAAATAACCATGATTTAGCGGAAATTTAGCTTAATTTTGACGTTTTCTACGATTTCTAGCTACTTTCACTGCGAACACGTTATTTCGTAGTTTTTCATCGTTTCTTGAATGTTTCGTGAAATTAACATCTTCTAGCTTAGATTTAGCTTAATTTTGATGTTTTCGTAGATATGTAATTACTTTCACTGCGTAAAACGTTATTCCGATGAATTTCATCGTTTCAAGAATATTTCTTGAAATAACCATGATTTAGTGAAGATTTAGTTTACTTTTGATGTTTTCAGAGATATCTATCTACTTTCGCTGCGAACACGTAATTTCGTTAAATTTCATCGTTTCATGAATTTTTCGTGAAATAAACATGATTTAACGGAGATTTAGCTTAATTTTGATGTTTTCTACGATTTCTAGCTACTATCACTGCGAAACACGTTATTTACTTGAATTTCATAGTTCATGAGTGTTTCGTGAAATAAGCATGATTTAGCGGAGATTTAGCTTTGTTTTGATGTGTTCTGCGATTTCTAGCTACTTTCAATGCGAAACACGTTATTTCGTTGCAAATCATCGTTTCATTAATGTTTCGTGAAATAACAATGACTTAGCGGAGATTAAGCTTAATTTTGATGTTTTCATAGATATCTATATACTTTCTCTGCGAACACGTTATTTCGTTGAATTTCATCGTTTAATTAATCTTTCGTGAAATAACCATGATTTAGCGGAAATTTAGCTTAATTTTGACGTTTTCTACGATTTCTAGCTACTTTCACTGCGAAACACGTTATTTCGTTGTTTTTCATCGTTTTTGAATGTTTCGTGAAATACACATTATTTAGCGGAGATTTAGCTTTGTTTTGATGTGTTCTGCGATTTCTAGCTACTTTCAATGCGAAACACGTTATTTCGTTGCAAATCATCGTTTCATTAATGTTTCGTGAAATAACCATGATTTAGCGGAGATTAAGCTTAATTTTGATGTTTTCAGAGATATCTATCTACTTTCGCTGCGAACACGTAATTTCGTTGAATTTCATCGTTTCATGAATTTTTCGTGAAATAAACATGATTTAACAGAGATTTAGCTTTGTTTTGATGTTTTCTGCGATTTCTAGCTACTTTCAATGCGAATCAAGTTATTTCGTTGAATTTCATAGTTTCAAGAATGTTTCTTAAAATAACCATGATTTAGTGAAGATTTAGTTTACTTTTGATGTTTTCACAGTAATCTAGCTACTTTCACTTCAAAACACGTTATTTCGTTGAATTTCATCGTTTCATGAATGATTCGTAAATTGACAGTGATTTAGCGGAGATTCAGTTTAATTTTTATGTTTTCACAGATATTTAGCTACTTTCTCAGCGAAACACGTTATTTCGTTGTTTTTCATCGTTTCTTGAATATTTCGTGAAATTAACATCTTCTAGCTTAGATTTACCTTAATTTTGAAGTTTTCGTGGATATGTAGATACTTTCACTGCGAAAAACGTTATTCCAATGAATTTCATCGTTTCATGAATTTTTCGTGAAATATACATCATTTAACTATGATTTTGTTTAATTTTGATGTTTTCACAGATATCTAGCTGCTTTCATTGCGAAACACGTTATTTCGTTGAAAATCATCGTTTCATTAATGTTTCGTGAAATAACCATGATTTAGCGGAGATTAAGCTTAATTTTGATGTTTTCAGAGATATCTATCTACTTTCGCTGCGAACACGTAATTTCGTTAAATTTCATCGTTTCATGAATTTTTCGTGAAATAAACATGATTTAACGGAGATTTAGCTTAATTTTGATGTTTTCTACGATTTCTAGCTACTATCACTGCGAAACACGTTATTTACTTGAATTTCATAGTTCATGAGTGTTTCGTGAAATAAGCATGATTTAGCGGAGATTTAGCTTTGTTTTGATGTGTTCTGCGATTTCTAGCTACTTTCAATGCGAAACACGTTATTTCGTTGCAAATCATCGTTTCATTAATGTTTCGTGAAATAACCATGATTTAGCGGAGATTAAGCTTAATTTTGATGTTTTCATAGATATCTATATACTTTCTCTGCGAACACGTTATTTCGTTGAATTTCATCGTTTCATTAATGTTTCGTGAAATAACAATGATTTAGCGGAAATTTAGCTTAATTTTGACGTTTTCTACGATTTCTAGCTACTATCACTGCGAAACACGTGAATTCGTTGTTTTTCATCGTTCCATGAATGTTTTGTGAAATAAACATGATTTAGCGGAGATTTAGCTTTGTTTTGATGTGTTCTGCGATTTCTAGCTACTTTCAATGCGAAACACGTTATTTCGTTGCAAATCATCGTTTCATTAATGTTTCGTGAAATAACCATGATTTAGCGGAGATTAAGCTTAATTTTGATGTTTTCAGAGATATCTATCTACTTTCGCTGCGAACACGTAATTTCGTTGAATTTCATCGTTTCATGAATTTTTCGTGAAATAAACATGATTTAACAGAGATTTAGCTTTGTTTTGATGTTTTCTGCGATTTCTAGCTACTTTCAATGCGAATCAAGTTATTTCGTTGAATTTCATAGTTTCAAGAATGTTTCTTAAAATAACCATGATTTAGTGAAGATTTAGTTTACTTTTGATGTTTTCACAGTAATCTAGCTACTTTCACTTCAAAACACGTTATTTCGTTGAATTTCATCGTTTCATGAATGATTCGTAAATTGACAGTGATTTAGCGGAGATTCAGTTTAATTTTTATGTTTTCACAGATATTTAGCTACTTTCTCAGCGAAACACGTTATTTCGTTGTTTTTCATCGTTTCTTGAATATTTCGTGAAATTAACATCTTCTAGCTTAGATTTACCTTAATTTTGATGTTTTCGTAGATATGTAGATACTTTCACTGCGAAAAACGTTATTCCAATGAATTTCATCGTTTCATGAATTTTTCGTGAAATATACATCATTTAACTATGATTTTGTTTAATTTTGATGTTTTCACAGATATCTAGCTGCTTTCATTGCGAAACACGTTATTTCGTTGAAATTCATCGTTTCATTAATGTTTCGTGAAATAACCATGATTTAGCGGAGATTAAGCTTAATTGTGATATTTTCACAGATATCTAGCTACTTTCACTGCGAAACACATTATTTCGCTGAATTTCATCGTTTCATGAATGTTTCGTGAAATACACATTATTTAGCGGAGATTTAGCTTTGTTTTGATGTGTTCTGCGATTTCTAGCTAGTTTCAATGCGAAACACGTTATTTCGTTGCAAATCATCGTTTCATTAATGTTTCGTGAAATAACAATGATTTAGCGGAGATTAAGCTTAATTTTGATGTTTTCATAGATATCTATATACTTTCTCTGCGAACACGTTATTTCGTTGAATTTCATCGTTTAATTAATCTTTCGTGAAATAACCATGATTTAGCGGAAATTTAGCTTAATTTTGACGTTTTCTACGATTTCTAGCTACTTTCACTGCGAAACACGTTATTTCGTAGTTTTTCATCGTTTCTTGAATGTTTCGTGAAATTAACATCTTCTAGCTTAGATTTAGCTTAATTTTGATGTTTTCGTAGATATGTAATTACTTTCACTGCGTAAAACGTTATTCCGATGAATTTCATCGTTTCAAGAATATTTCTTGAAATAACCATGATTTAGTGAAGATTTAGTTTACTTTTGATGTTTTCAGAGATATCTATCTACTTTCGCTGCGAACACGTAATTTCGTTAAATTTCATCGTTTCATGAATTTTTCGTGAAATAAACATGATTTAACGGAGATTTAGCTTAATTTTGATGTTTTCTACGATTTCTAGCTACTATCACTGCGAAACACGTTATTTACTTGAATTTCATAGTTCATGAGTGTTTCGTGAAATAAGCATGATTTAGCGGAGATTTAGCTTTGTTTTGATGTGTTCTGCGATTTCTAGCTACTTTCAATACGAAACACGTTATTTCGTTGCAAATCATCGTTTCATTAATGTTTCGTGAAATAACAATGACTTAGCGGAGATTAAGCTTAATTTTGATGTTTTCATAGATATCTATATACTTTCTCTGCGAACACGTTATTTCGTTGAATTTCATCGTTTAATTAATCTTTCGTGAAATAACCATGATTTAGCGGAAATTTAGCTTAATTTTGACGTTTTCTACGATTTCTAGCTACTTTCACTGCGAAACACGTTATTTCGTTGTTTTTCATCGTTTTTGAATGTTTCGTGAAATACACATTATTTAGCGGAGATTTAGCTTTGTTCTGATGTGTTCAGCGATTTCTAGCTAGTTTCAATGCGAAACACGTTATTTTGTTGCAAATCATCGTTTCATTAATGTTTCGTGAAATAACAATGATTTAGCGGAGATTAAGCTTAATTTTGATGTTTTCATAGATATCTATATACTTTCTCTGCGAACACGTTATTTCGTTGAATTTCATCGTTTAATTAATCTTTCGTGAAATAACCATGATTTAGCGGAAATTTAGCTTAATTTTGACGTTTTCTACGAATTCTAGCTACTTTCACTGCGACACACGTTATTTCGTAGTTTTTCATCGTTTCTTGAATGTTTCGTGAAATTAACATCTTCTAGCTTAGATTTAGCTTAATTTTGATGTTTTCGTAGATATGTAATTACTTTCACTGCGTAAAACGTTATTCCGATTAATTTCATCGTTTCAAGAATATTTCTTGAAATAACCATGATTTAGTGAAGATTTAGTTTACTTTTGATGTTTTCAGAGATATCTATCTACTTTCGCTGCGAACACGTAATTTCGTTAAATTTCATCGTTTCATGAATTTTTCGTGAAATAAACATGATTTAACGGAGATTTAGCTTAATTTTGATGTTTTCTACGATTTCTAGCTACTATCACTGCGAAACACGTTATTTACTTGAATTTCATAGTTCATGAGTGTTTCGTGAAATAAGCATGATTTAGCGGAGATTTAGCTTTGTTTTGATGTGTTCTGCGATTTCTAGCTACTTTCAATACGAAACACGTTATTTCGTTGCAAATCATCGTTTCATTAATGTTTCGTGAAATAACAATGACTTAGCGGAGATTAAGCTTAATTTTGATGTTTTCATAGATATCTATATACTTTCTCTGCGAACACGTTATTTCGTTGAATTTCATCGTTTAATTAATCTTTCGTGAAATAACCATGATTTAGCGGAAATTTAGCTTAATTTTGACGTTTTCTACGATTTCTAGCTACTTTCACTGCGAAACACGTTATTTCGTTGTTTTTCATCGTTTTTGAATGTTTCGTGAAATACACATTATTTAGCGGAGATTTAGCTTTGTTTTGATGTGTTCTGCGATTTCTAGCTAGTTTCAATGCGAAACACGTTATTTTGTTGCAAATCATCGTTTCATTAATGTTTCGTGAAATAACAATGATTTAGCGGAGATTAAGCTTAATTTTGATGTTTTCATAGATATCTATATACTTTCTCTGCGAACACGTTATTTCGTTGAATTTCATCGTTTAATTAATCTTTCGTGAAATAACCATGATTTAGCGGAAATTTAGCTTAATTTTGACGTTTTCTACGATTTCTAGCTACTTTCACTGCGAAACACGTTATTTCGTAGTTTTTCATCGTTTCTTGAATGTTTCGTGAAATTAACATCTTCTAGCTTAGATTTAGCTTAATTTTGATGTTTTCGTAGATATGTAATTACTTTCACTGCGTAAAACGTTATTCCGATGAATTTCATCGTTTCAAGAATATTTCTTGAAATAACCATGATTTAGTGAAGATTTAGTTTACTTTTGATGTTTTCACAGATATCTAGCTACTTTCACTTCAAAACACGTTATTTCGTTGAATTTCATCGTTTCATGAATGTTTCGTAAATTGACCGTGATTTAGCGGAGATTCAGTTTAATTTTGATGTTTTCACAGATATCTAGCTACTTTCACTGCGAAACACGTTATTTCGTTGTATTTCATCGTTTCATCAATGTTTCGTGAAATAAACATGATTTAACGGAGATTTAGCTTAAATTTGATGTTTTCTTTGATTGCTAACTGCGAATCACGTTATTTCGTTGAATTTCATCGTTTCATTAATGTTTCGTGAAATTACCATGATTTAGCGGAAATTAAGCTTAATTTTGATGTTTTCATAGATATCTATCTACTTTCGCTGCGAACTCGTTATTTCGTTGAATTTCATCGTTTCATGAATTTTTCGTGAAATAAACATCTTCTAGCTTAGATTTAGCTTAATTTTGATGTTTTCGTAGATATGTAGTTACTTTCACTGCGAAAAACGTTATTCCGATGAATTTCATTGTTTCATGAATGTTTCGTGAAATAAACATCATTTAACGGTGATTTAGTTTAATTTTGATGTTTTCACAGATATCTAGCTACTTTCACTGCGAAGCACGTTATTTCGTCGCAATACATCGTTTCATTAATGTTTCGTGAAATAACCATGATTTAGCGGAGATTAAGCTTAATTTTGATGTTTTCAGAGATATCTATCTACTTTCGCTGCGAACACGTAATTTCGTTAAATTTCATCGTTTCATGAATTTTTCGTGAAATAAACATGATTTAACGGAGATTTAGCTTAATTTTGATGTTTTCTACGATTTCTAGCTACTATCACTGCGAAACACGTTATTTACTTGAATTTCATAGTTCATGAGTGTTTCGTGAAATAAGCATGATTTAGCGGAGATTTAGCTTTGTTTTGATGTGTTCTGCGATTTCTAGCTACTTTCAATGCGAAACACGTTATTTCGTTGCAAATCATCGTTTCATTAATGTTTCGTGAAATAACAATGACTTAGCGGAGATTAAGCTTAATTTTGATGTTTTCATAGATATCTATATACTTTCTCTGCGAACACGTTATTTCGTTGAATTTCATCGTTTAATTAATCTTTCGTGAAATAACCATGATTTAGCGGAAATTTAGCTTAATTTTGACGTTTTCTACGATTTCTAGCTACTTTCACTGCGAAACACGTTATTTCGTTGTTTTTCATCGTTTCTTGAATGTTTCGAGAAATTAACATCTTCTAGCTTAGATTTAGCTTAATTTTGATGTAGATATGTAATTACTTTCACTGCGTAAAACGTTATTCCGATGAATTTCATCGTTTCAAGAATGTTTCTTGAAATAACCATGATTTAGTGAAGATTTAGTTTACTTTTGATGTTTTCACAGATATCTAGCTACTTTCACTTCAAAACACGTTATTTCGTTGAATTTCATCGTTTCATGAATGTTTCGTAAATTGACCGTGATTTAGCGGAGATTCAGTTTAATTTTGATGTTTTCACAGATATCTAGCTACTTTCACTGCGAAACACATTATTTAGTAGTATTTCATCGTTTCATCAATGTTTCGTGAAATAAACATGATTTAACGGAGATTTAGCTTAAATTTGATGGTTTCTTTGATTGCTAACTGCGAATCACGTTATTTCGTTGAATATCATCGTTCCATTAATGTTTCGTGAAATTACCATTATTTAGCGGAAATTAAGCTTAATTTTGATGTTTTCATAGATATCTATCTACTTACGCTGCGAACTCGTTATGTCGTTGAATTTCATCGTTTCATGAATTTTTCGTGAAATAAACATCTTCTAGCTTAGATTTAGCTTAATTTTGATGTTTTCGTAGATATGTAGTTACTTACACTGCGAAAAACGTTATTCCGATGAATTACATTGTTTCATGAATGTTTCGTGAAATAAACATCATTTAACGGTGATTTAGTTTAATTTTGATGTTTTCACAGATATCTAGCTACTTTCACTGCGAAGCACGTTATTTCGTCGCAATACATCGTTTCATTAATGTTTCGTGAAATAACCATGATTTAGCGGAGATTAAGCTTAATTTTGATGTTTTCAGAGATATCTATCTACTTTCGCTGCGAACACGTAATTTCGTTGTATTTCATCGTTTCATGAATTTTTCGTGAAATAAACATGATTTAACGGAGATTTAGCTTAATTTTGATGTTTTCTACGATTTCTAGCTACTATCACTGCGTAACACGTTATTTACTTGAATTTCATAGTTCATGAGTGTTTCGTGAAATAAGCATGATTTAGCGGAGATTTAGCTTTGTTTTGATGTGTTCTGCGATTTCTAGCTACTTTCAATGCGAAACACGTTATTTCGTTGCAAATCATCGTTTCATTAATGTTTCGTGAAATAACAATGATTTAGCGGAGATTCAGTTTAATTTTAATGTTTTCACAGATATCTAGCTACTTTCACTGCGAAACAGGTTATTTCGTTGAACTTCATCGTTCCATGAATGTTTCGTAAATTGACCGTGATTTAGCGGAGATTCAGTTTAATTTTTATGTTTTCACAGATATCTAGCTACTTTCACAGCGAAACACGTTATTTCGTTGAATTTCATCGTTTCATCAATGTTTCGTGAAATAAACATGATTTAACGGAGATTTAGTTTAAATTTGATGTTTTCTTTGATTGCTAACTGCGAATCACGTTATTTCGTTGAATTTCATCGTTTCTTTAATGTTTCGTGAAATTACCATGATTTAGCGGAAATTAAGCTTAATTTTGATGTTTTCATAGATATCTATCTATTTTCACTGCGAAACACGTTATTTCGTTGAATTTCATCGTTTAATTAATGTTTCGTGAAATAACCATGATTTAGCGGACATTTAGTTTATTTTTGACGTTTTCTACGATTTCTAGCTACTTTCACTGCGAAACACGTTATTTCGTTGTTTTTCATCGTTTCTTGAATGTTTCGTGAAATTAACATCTTCTAGCTTAGATTTAGCTTAACTTTGATGTTTTCGTAGATATGTAATTACTTTCACTGCGTAAAACGTTATTCCGATGAATTTCATCGTTTCAAGAATGTTTCTTGAAATAATAATGATTTAGTGAAGATTTAGTTTACTTTTGATGTTTTCACAGATATCTAGCTACTTTCACTTCAAAACACGTTATTTCGTTGAATTTCATCGTATCATGAATGTTTCGTAAATTGACCGTGATTTAGCGGAGATTCAGTTTAATTTTGATGTTTTCACAGATATCTAGCTACTCTCACTGCGAAACACGTTTTTTCGTTGTAGTTCATCGTTTCATCAATGTTTCGTGAAATAAACATGATTTAGCGGAGATTCAGTTTAATTTTAATGTTTTCACAGATATCTGGCTACTTTCACTGCGAAACACGTTATTTCGTTGAACTTCATCGTTCCTTGAATGTTTCGTGAAATAAACATGATTTAGAGGAGATTTAGCTTTGTTTTGATGTTTTCTGCGATTTCTAGCTACTTTCAATGCGAATCAAGTTATTTCGTTGAATTTCATCGTTTCAAGAATGTTTCTTGAAATAACCATGATTTAGATAAGATTTAGTTTACTTTTGTTGTTATCACAGTAATCTAGCTACTTTCACTTCAAAACACGTTATTTCGTTGAATTTCATCGTTTCATGAAAGTTTCGTAAATTGACCGTGATTTAGCTGAGATTCAGTTTAATTTTTATGTTTTCACAGATATCGGGCTACTTTCACTGCGAAACACGTTATTTCGTTGAACTTCATCGTTCCTTGAATGTTTCGTGAAATAAACATGATTTAGAGGAGATTTAGCTTTGTTTTGATGTTTTCTGCGATTTCTAGCTACTTTCAATGCGAATCAAGTTATTTCGTTGAATTTCATCGTTTCAAGAATGTTTCTTGAAATAACCATGATTTAGATAAGATTTAGTTTACTTTTGTTGTTTTCACAGTAATCTAGCTACTTTCACTTCAAAACACGTTATTTCGTTGAATTTCATCGTTTCATGAAAGTTTCGTAGATTGACCGTGATTTAGCTGAGATTCAGTTTAATTTTTATGTTTTCACAGATATCTAGACACTTTCACTGCGAAACACGTAATTTCGTTGAATTTCGTCTTTTCATGAATATTTCGCGAAATTAACTTCTTCTAGCTTAGATTTAGCTTAATTTTGATGTTTTCGTAGATATGTAGATACTTTCACTGCGAAAAACGTGATTACAATGAATTTCATCGTTTCATGAATTTTTCGTGAAATAAACATCATTTAACAATGATTTTGTTTATTTTTGATGTTTTCACTGATAGCTAGCTGCTTTCATAGCGAAACACGTTATTTCGTTGAAATTCATCGTTTCATTAATGTTTCGTGAAATAAACATGATTTAGCGGAGATTAAGCTTAATTTTGATATTTTCACAGATATCTAGCTACTTTCACTGCGAAACACATTATTTCGCTGAATTTCATCGTTTCATGAATGTTTCGTGAAATACAGATTATTTAGCGGAGATTTAGCTTTGTTTTGATGTGTTCTGCGATTTCTAGCTACTTTCAATGCGAAACACGTTATTTCGTTGCAAATCATCGTTTCATTAATGTTTCGTGAAATAACCATGATTTAGCGGAGATTAAGCTTAATTTTGATGTTTTCATAGATATCTATATACTTTCTCTGCGAACACGTTATTTCGTTGAATTTCATCGTTTAATTAATGTTTCGTGAAATAACCATGATTTAGCGGAAATTTAGCTTAATTTTGACGTTTTCTACGATTTCTAGCTACTTTCACTGCGAAACACGTTATTTCGTTGTTTTTCATCGTTTCTTGAATGTTTCGTGAAATTAACATCTTCTAGCTTAGATTTAGCTTAATTTTGATGTTTTCGTAGATATGTAATTACTTTCACTGCGTAAAACGTTATTCCGATGAATTTCATCGTTTCAAGAATGTTTCTTGAAATAACCATGATTTAGTGAAGATTTAGTTTACGTTTGATGTTTTCACAGATATCTAGCTACTTTCACTTCAAAACACGTTATTTCGTTGAATTTCATCGTTTCATGAATGTTTCGTAAATTGACCGTGATTTAGCGGAGATTCAGTTCAATTTTGATGTTTTCACAGATATCTAGCTACTCTCACTGCGATACACGTTTTTTCGTTGTATTTCATCGTTTCATCAATGTTTCGTGAAATAAACATGATTTAACGGAGATTTAGCTTAAATTTGATGTTTTCTTTGATTGCTAACTGCGAATCACGTTATTTCGTTGAATTTCATCGTTTCATTAATGTTTCGTGAAATTACCATGATTTAGCGGATATTAAGCTTAATTTTGATGTTTTCATAGATATCTATCTACTTTCGCTGCGAACACGTTATTTCTTTGAATTTCATCGTTTCATGAATTTTTCGTGAAATAAACATCTTCTAGCTTAGATTTAGCTTAATTTTGATGTTTTCACAGATATCTAGCTGCTTTCATTGCGAAACACGTTCTTTCGTTGAAATTCATCGTTTCATTAATGTTTCGTGAAATAACCATGATTTAGCGGAGATTAAGCTTAATTGTGATATTTTCACAGATATCTAGCTACTTTCACTGCGAAACACATTATTTAGTCGCAATACATCGTTTCATTAATGTTTCGTGAAATAACCATGATTTAGCGGAGATTAAGCTTAATTTTGATGTTTTCAGAGATATCTATCTACTTTCGCTGCGAACACGTAATTTCGTTGAATTTCATCGTTTCATGAATTTTTCGTGAAATAAACATGATTTAACGGAGATTTAGCTTAATTTTGATGTTTTCTACGATTTCTAGCTACTATCACTGCGAAACACGTTATTTACTTGAATTTCATAGTTCATGAGTGTTTCGTGAAATAAGCATGATTTAGCGGAGATTTAGCTTTGTTTTGATGTGTTCTGCGATTTCTAGCTACTTTCAATGCGAAACACGTTATTTCGTTGCAAATCATCGTTTCATTAATGTTTCGTGAAATAACAATGATTTAGCGGAGATTAAGCTTAATTTTGATGTTTTCATAGATATCTATATACTTTCTCTGCGAACACGTTATTTCGTTGAATTTCATCGTTTAATTAATCTTTCGTGAAATAACCATGATTTAGCGGAAATTTAGCTTAATTATTACGTTTTCTACGATTTCTAGCTACTTTCACTGCGAAACACGTTATTTCGTTGTTTTTCATCGTTTCTTGAATGTTTCGTGAAATTAACATCTTCTAGCTTAGATTTAGCTTAATTTTGATGTTTTCGTAGATATGTAATTACTTTCACTGCGTAAAACGTTATTCCGATGAATTTCATCGTTTCAAGAATGTTTCTTGAAATAACCATGATTTAGTGAAGATTTAGTTTACTTTTGATGCTTTCACAGATATCTAGCTACTTTCACTTCAAAACACGTTATTTCGTTGAATTTCATCGTTTCATGAATGTTTCGTAAATTGACCGTGATTTAGCGGAGATTCAGTTTAATTTTGATGTTTTCACAGATATCTAGCTACTTTCACTGCGAAACACGTTATTTCGTTGAATTTCATCGATTCATCAATGTTTCGTGAAATAAACATGATTTAACGGAGATTTAGCTTAAATTTGATGTTTTCATTGATTGCTTACTGCGAATCACGTTATTTCGTTGAATTTCATCGTTTCATTAATGTTTCGTGACATTACCATGATTTAGCGGAAATTAAGCTTAATTTTGATGTTTTCATAGATATCTATCTACTTTCACTGCGAACACGTTTTTTCTTTGAATTTCATCGTTTCATGAAATTTTCGTGAAATAAACATCTTCTAGCTTAGATTTAGCTTAATTTTGATGTTTTCGTAGATATGTAGATACTTTCACTGCGTAAAACGTTATTCCGATGAATTTCATTGTTTCATGAATGTTTCGTGAAATAAACATCATTTAACGGTGATTTAGTTTAATTTTGATGTTTTCACAGATATCTAGCTACTTTCACTGCGAAGCACGTTATTTCGTCGCAATACATCGTTTCATTAATGTTTCGTGAAATAACCATGATTTAGCGGAGATTAAGCTTAATTTTGATGTTTTCAGAGGTATCTATCTACTTTCGCTGCGAACACGTAATTTCGTTGAATTTCATCGTTTCATGAATTTTTCGTGAAATAAACATGATTTAACAGAGATTTAGCTTTGTTTTGATGTTTTCTGCGATTTCTAGCTACTTTCAATGCGAATCAAGTTATTTCGTTGAATTTCATAGTTTCAAGAATGTTTCTTAAAATAACCATGATTTAGTGAAGATTTAGTTTACTTTTGATGTTTTCACAGTAATCTAGCTACTTTCACTTCAAAACACGTTATTTCGTTGAATTTCATCGTTTCATGAATGATTCGTAAATTGACAGTGATTTAGCGGAGATTCAGTTTAATTTTTATGTTTTCACAAATATTTAGCTACTTTCTCAGCGAAACACGTTATTTCGTTGTTTTTCATCGTTTCTTGAATATTTCGTGAAATTAACATCTTCTAGCTTAGATTTACCTTAATTTTGATGTTTTCGTAGATATGTAGTTACTTTCACTGCGAAAAACGTTATTCCAATGAATTTCATCGTTTCATGAATTTTTCGTGAAATATACATCATTTACCTATGATTTTGTTTAATTTTGATGTTTTCACAGATATCTAGCTGCTTTCATTGCGAAACACGTTATTTCGTTGAAATTCATCGTTTCATTAATGTTTCGTGAAATAACCATGATTTAGCGGAGATTAAGCTTAATTGTGATATTATCACAGATATCTAGCTACTTTCCTTGCGAAACACATTATTTCGCTGAATTTCATCGTTTCATGAATGTTTCGTGAAATACACATTATTTAGCGGAGATTTAGCTTTGTTTTGATGTGTTCTGCGATTTCTAGCTACTTTCAATGCGAAACACGTTATTTCGTTGCAAATCATCGTTTCATTAATGTATCGTGAAATAACAATGATTTAGCGGAGATTAAGCTTAATTTTGATGTTTTCATAGATATCTATATACTTTCTCTGCGAACACGTTATTTCGTTGAATTTCATCGTTTAATTAATCTTTCGTGAAATAACCATGATTTAGCGGAAATTTAGCTTAATTTTGACGTTTTCTACGATTTCTAGCTACTTTCACTGCGAAACACGTTATTTCGTTGTTTTTCATCGTTTCTTGAATGTTTCGTGAAATTAACAACTTCTAGCTTAGATTTAGCTTAATTTTGATGTTTTCGTAGATATGTAATTACTTTCACTGCGTAAAACGTTATTCCGATGAATTTCATCGTTTCAAGAATGTTTCTTGAAATAACCATGATTTAGTGAAGATTTAGTTTACTTTTGATGTTTTCACAGATATCTAGCTACTTTCACTTCAAAACACGTTATTTCGTTGAATTTCATCGTTTCATGAATGTTTCGTGAAATAACCATGATTTAGCGGAGATTAAGCTTAATTTTGATGTTTTCAGAGATATCTATCTACTTTCGCTGCGAACACGTAATTTCGTTGAATTTCATCGTATCATGAATTTTTCGTGAAATAAACATGATTTAACGGAGATTTAGCTTAATTTTGATGTTTTCTACGATTTCTAGCTACTATCACTGCGAAACACGTTATTTACTTGAATTTCATAGTTCATGAGTGTTTCGTGAAATAACCATGATTTAGCGGAAATTTAGCTTAATTTTGACGTTTTCTACGATTTCTAGCTACTTTCACTGCGAAACACGTTATTTCGTTGTTTTTCATCGTTTCTTGAATGTTTCGTGAAATTAACATCTTCTAGCTTAGATTTAGCTTAATTTTGATGTTTTCGTAGATATGTAATTACTTTCACTGCGTAAAACGTTATTCCGATGAATTTCATCGTTTCAAGAATGTTTCTTGAAATAACCATGATTTAGTGAAGATTTAGTTTACTTTTGATGCTTTCACAGATATCTAGCTACTTTCACTTCAAAACACGTTATTTCGTTGAATTTCATCGTTTCATGAATGTTTCGTAAATTGACCGTGATTTAGCGGAGATTCAGTTTAATTTTGATGTTTTCACAGATATCTAGCTACTTTCACTGCGAAACACGTTATTTCGTTGAATTTCATCGTTTCATCAATGTTTCGTGAAATAAACATGATTTAACGGAGATTTAGCTTAAATTTGATGTTTTCTTTGATTGCTTACTGCGAATCACGTTATTTCGTTGAATTTCATCTTTTCATTAATGTTTCGTGAAATTACCATGAGTTAGCGGAAATTAAGCTTAATTTTGATGTTTTCATAGATATCTATCTACTTTCACTGCGACACACGTTATTTCATTGGTTATCATCGTTTCATGAATATTTCGTGAAATAACCATGATTTAGCGGAGATTCAGTTTAATTTTAATGTTTTCACAGATATCTAGACACTTTCACTGCGAAACACGTAATTTCGTTGAATTTCGTCTTTTCATGAATATTTCGTGAAATTAACATCTTCTAGCATAGATTTAGCTTAATTTTGATGTTTTCGTAGATATGCAGATACTTTCACTGCGAAAAACGTTATTACAATGAATTTCATCGTTTCATGAATTTTTCGTGAAATAAACATCATTTAACTATGATTTTGTTCAACTTTGATGTTTTCACTGATATCTAGCTGCTTTCATTGCAAAACACGTTATTTCGTTGAAATTCATCGTTTCATTAATGTTTCGTGAAATAACCATGATTTAGCGGAGATTAAGCTTAATTTTGATATTTTCACAGATATCTAGCTACTTTCACTGCGAAACACATTATTTCGCTGAATTTCATCGTTTCATGAATGTTTCGTGCAATAAACATGATTTAACGGAGATTTAGCTTAAATTTGATGTTTTCTTTGATTGCTAACTGCGAAACACGTTATTTCGTTGCAAATCATCGTTTCATTAATGTTTCGTGAAATAACAATGATTTAGCGGAGATTAAGCTTAATTTTGATGTTTTCATAGATATCTATATACTTTCTCTGCGAACACGTTATTTCGTTGAATTTCATCGTTTAATTAATCTTTCGTGAAATAACCATGATTTAGCGGAAATTTAGCTTAATTTTGACGTTTTCTACGATTTCTAGCTACTTTCACAGCGAAACACGTTATTTCGTTGTTTTTCATCGCTTCATGAATGTTTCGTGAAATTACATCTTCTAGCTTAGATTTAGCTTAATTTTGATGTTTTCGTAGATATGTAGTTACTTTCACTGCGAAAAACGTTATTCCGATGAATTTCATTGTTTCATGAATGTTTCGTGAAATAAACATCATTTAACGGTGATTTAGTTTAATTTTGATGTTTTCACAGATATCTAGCTACTTTCACTGCGAAGCACGTTATTTCGTCGCAATACATCGTTTCATTAATGTTTCGTGAAATAACCATGATTTAGCGGAAATTTAGCTTAATTTTGACGTTTTCTACGATTTCTAGCTACTTTCACTGCGAAACACGTTATTTCGTTGTTTTTCTACGTTTCTTGAATGTTTCGTGAAATTAACATCTTCTAGCTTAGATTTAGCTTAATATTGATGTTTTCGTAGATATGTAATTACTTTCACTGCGTAAAACGTTATTCCGATGAATTTCATCGTTTCAAGAATGTTTCTTGAAATAACCATGATTTAGTGAAGATTTAGTTTACTTTTGATGCTTTCACAGATATCTAGCTACTTTCACTTCAAAACACGTTATTTCGTTGAATTTCATCGTTTCATGAATGTTTCGTAAATTGACCGTGATTTAGCGGAGATTCAGTTTAATTTTGATGTTTTCACAGATATCTATCTACTTTCACTGCGAAACACGTTATTTCATTGGTTTTCATCGTTTCATGAATATTTCGTGAAATAACCATGATTTAGCGGAGATTCAGTTTAATTTTAATGTTTTCACAGATATCTAGACACTTTCACTTCGAAACACGTAATTTCGTTGAATTTCGTCTTTTCATGAATATTTCGTGAAATTAACATCTTCTAACTTAGATTTAGCTTAATTTTGATGTTTTCGTAGATATGCAGATACTTTCACTGCGAAAAACGTTATTACAATGAATTTCATCGTTTCATGAATTTTTCGTGAAATAAACATCATTTAACTATGATTTTGTTCAATTTTGATGTTTTCACTGATATCTAGCTGCTTTCATTGCAAAACACGTTATTTCGTTGAAATTCATCGTTTCATTAATGTTTCGTGAAATAACCATGATTTAGCGGAGATTAAGCTTAATTTTGATATTTTCACAGATATCCAGCTACTTTCACTTCAAAACACGTTATTTCGTTGAATTTCATCGTTTCATGAATGTTTCGTAAATTGACCGTGATTTAGCGGAGATTCAGTTTAATTTTGATGTTTTCACAGATATCTAGCTACTTTCACTGCGAAACACATTATTTAGTAGTATTTCATCGTTTCATCAATGTTTCGTGAAATAAACATGATTTAACGGAGATTTAGCTTAAATTTGATGGTTTCTTTGATTGCTAACTGCGAATCACGTTATTTCGTTGAATATCATCGTTCCATTAATGTTTCGTGAAATTACCATGATTTAGCGGAAATTAAGCTTAATTTTGATGTTTTCATAGATATCTATCTACTTACGCTGCGAACTCGTTATGTCGTTGAATTTCATCGTTTCATGAATTTTTCGTGAAATAAACATCTTCTAGCTTAGATTTAGCTTAATTTTGATGTTTTCGTAGATATGTAGTTACTTACACTGCGAAAAACGTTATTCCGATGAATTACATTGTTTCATGAATGTTTCGTGAAATAAACATCATTTAACGGTGATTTAGTTTAATTTTGATGTTTTCACAGATATCTAGCTACTTTCACTGCGAAGCACGTTATTTCGTCGCAATACATCGTTTCATTAATGTTTCGTGAAATAACCATGATTTAGCGGAGATTAAGCTTAATTTTGATGTTTTCAGAGATATCTATCTACTTTCGCTGCGAACACGTAATTTCGTTGAATTTCATCGTTTCATGAATTTTTCGTGAAATAAACATGATTTAACGGAGATTTAGCTTAATTTTGATGTTTTCTACGATTTCTAGCTACTATCACTGCGAAACACGTTATTTACTTGAATTTCATAGTTCATGAGTGTTTCGTGAAATAAGCATGATTTAGCGGAGATTTAGCTTTGTTTTGATGTGTTCTGCGATTTCTAGCTACTTTCAATGCGAAACACGTTATTTCGTTGCAAATCATCGTTTCATTAATGTTTCGTGAAATAACAATGATTTAGCGGAGATTAAGCTTAATTTTGATGTTTTCATAGATATCTATATACTTTCTCTGCGAACACGTTATTTCGTTGAATTTCATCGTTTAATTAATCTTTCGTGAAATAACCATGATTTAGCGGAAATTTAGCTTAATTTTGACGTTTTCTACGATTTCTAGCTACTTTCACTGCGAAACACGTTATTTCGTTGTTTTTCATCGTTTCTTGAATGTTTCGTGAAATTAACATCTTCTAGCTTAGATTTAGCTTAATTTTGATGTTTTCGTAGATATGTAATTACTTTCACTGCGTAAAACGTTATTCCGATGAATTTCATCGTTTCAAGAATGTTTCTTGAAATAACCATGATTTAGTGAAGATTTAGTTTACTTTTGATGCTTTCACAGATATCTATCTACTTTCACTTCAAAACACGTTATTTCGTTGAATTTCATCGTTTCATGAATGTTTCGTAAATTGATCGTGATTTAGCGGAGATTCAGTTTAATTTTGATGTTTTCACAGATATCTAGCTACTTTCACTGCGAAACACGTTATTTCGTTGAATTTCATCGTTTCATCAATGTTTCGTGAAATAAACATGATTTAACGGAGATTTAGCTTAAATTTGATGTTTTCATTGATTGCTTACTGCGAATCACGTTATTTCGTTGAATTTCATCGTTTCATTAATGTTTCGTGACATTACCATGATTTAGCGGAAATTAAGCTTAATTTTGATGTTTTCATAGATATCTATCTACTTTCACTGCGAACACGTTTTTTCTTTGAATTTCATCGTTTCATGAAATTTTCGTGAAATAAACATCTTCTAGCTTAGATTTAGCTTAATTTTGATGTTTTCGTAGATATGTAGATACTTTCACTGCGTAAAACGTTATTCCGATGAATTTCATTGTTTCATGAATGTTTCGTGAAATAAACATCATTTAACGGTGATTTAGTTTAATTTTGATGTTTTCACAGATATCTAGCTACTTTCACTGCGAAGCACGTTATTTCGTCGCAATACATCGTTTCATTAATGTTTCGTGAAATAACCATGATTTAGCGGAGATTAAGCTTAATTTTGATGTTTTCAGAGGTATCTATCTACTTTCGCTGCGAACACGTAATTTCGTTGAATTTCATCGTTTCATGAATTTTTCGTGAAATAAACATGATTTAACAGAGATTTAGCTTTGTTTTGATGTTTTCTGCGATTTCTAGCTACTTTCAATGCGAATCAAGTTATTTCGTTGAATTTCATAGTTTCAAGAATGTTTCTTAAAATAACCATGATTTAGTGAAGATTTAGTTTACTTTTGATGTTTTCACAGTAATCTAGCTACTTTCACTTCAAAACACGTTATTTCGTTGAATTTCATCGTTTCATGAATGATTCGTAAATTGACAGTGATTTAGCGGAGATTCAGTTTAATTTTTATGTTTTCACAAATATTTAGCTACTTTCTCAGCGAAACACGTTATTTCGTTGTTTTTCATCGTTTCTTGAATATTTCGTGAAATTAACATCTTCTAGCTTAGATTTACCTTAATTTTGATGTTTTCGTAGATATGTAGTTACTTTCACTGCGAAAAACGTTATTCCAATGAATTTCATCGTTTCATGAATTTTTCGTGAAATATACATCATTTACCTATGATTTTGTTTAATTTTGATGTTTTCACAGATATCTAGCTGCTTTCATTGCGAAACACGTTATTTCGTTGAAATTCATCGTTTCATTAATGTTTCGTGAAATAACCATGATTTAGCGGAGATTAAGCTTAATTGTGATATTTTCACAGATATCTAGCTACTTTCACTGCGAAACACATTATTTCGCTGAATTTCATCGTTTCATGAATGTTTCGTGAAATACACATTATTTAGCGGAGATTTAGCTTTGTTTTGATGTGTTCTGCGATTTCTAGCTACTTTCAATGCGAAACACGTTATTTCGTTGCAAATCATCGTTTCATTAATGTTTCGTGAAATAACAATGATTTAGCGGAGATTAAGCTTAATTTTGATGTTTTCATAGATATCTATATACTTTCTCTGCGAACACGTTATTTCGTTGAATTTCATCGTTTAATTAATCTTTCGTGAAATAACCATGATTTAGCGGAAATTTAGCTTAATTTTGACGTTTTCTACGATTTCTAGCTACTTTCACTGCGAAACACGTTATTTCGTTGTTTTTCATCGTTTCTTGAATGTTTCGTGAAATTAACATCTTCTAGCTTAGATTTAGCTTAATTTTGATGTTTTCGTAGATATGTAATTACTTTCACTGCGTAAAACGTTATTCCGATGAATTTCATCGTTTCAAGAATGTTTCTTGAAATAACCATGATTTAGTGAAGATTTAGTTTACTTTTGATGTTTTCACAGATATCTAGCTACTTTCACTTCAAAACACGTTATTTCGTTGAATTTCATCGTTTCATGAATGTTTCGTGAAATAACCATGATTTAGCGGAGATTAAGCTTAATTTTGATGTTTTCAGAGATATCTATCTACTTTCGCTGCGAACACGTAATTTCGTTGAATTTCATCGTATCATGAATTTTTCGTGAAATAAACATGATTTAACGGAGATTTAGCTTAATTTTGATGTTTTCTACGATTTCTAGCTACTATCACTGCGAAACACGTTATTTACTTGAATTTCATAGTTCATGAGTGTTTCGTGAAATAACCATGATTTAGCGGAAATTTAGCTTAATTTTGACGTTTTCTACGATTTCTAGCTACTTTCACTGCGAAACACGTTATTTCGTTGTTTTTCATCGTTTCTTGAATGTTTCGTGAAATTAACATCTTCTAGCTTAGATTTAGCTTAATTTTGATGTTTTCGTAGATATGTAATTACTTTCACTGCGTAAAACGTTATTCCGATGAATTTCATCGTTTCAAGAATGTTTCTTGAAATAACCATGATTTAGTGAAGATTTAGTTTACTTTTGATGCTTTCACAGATATCTAGCTACTTTCACTTCAAAACACGTTATTTCGTTGAATTTCATCGTTTCATGAATGTTTCGTAAATTGACCGTGATTTAGCGGAGATTCAGTTTAATTTTGATGTTTTCACAGATATCTAGCTACTTTCACTGCGAAACACGTTATTTCGTTGAATTTCATCGTTTCATCAATGTTTCGTGAAATAAACATGATTTAACGGAGATTTAGCTTAAATTTGATGTTTTCTTTGATTGCTTACTGCGAATCACGTTATTTCGTTGAATTTCATCTTTTCATTAATGTTTCGTGAAATTACCATGAGTTAGCGGAAATTAAGCTTAATTTTGATGTTTTCATAGATATCTATCTACTTTCACTGCGACACACGTTATTTCATTGGTTATCATCGTTTCATGAATATTTCGTGAAATAACCATGATTTAGCGGAGATTCAGTTTAATTTTAATGTTTTCACAGATATCTAGACACTTTCACTGCGAAACACGTAATTTCGTTGAATTTCGTCTTTTCATGAATATTTCGTGAAATTAACATCTTCTAGCTTAGATTTAGCTTAATTTTGATGTTTTCGTAGATATGCAGATACTTTCACTGCGAAAAACGTTATTACAATGAATTTCATCGTTTCATGAATTTTTCGTGAAATAAACATCATTTAACTATGATTTTGTTCAACTTTGATGTTTTCACTGATATCTAGCTGCTTTCATTGCAAAACACGTTATTTCGTTGAAATTCATCGTTTCATTAATGTTTCGTGAAATAACCATGATTTAGCGGAGATTAAGCTTAATTTTGATATTTTCACAGATATCTAGCTACTTTCACTGCGAAACACATTATTTCGCTGAATTTCATCGTTTCATGAATGTTTCGTGCAATAAACATGATTTAACGGAGATTTAGCTTAAATTTGATGTTTTCTTTGATTGCTAACTGCGAAACACGTTATTTCGTTGCAAATCATCGTTTCATTAATGTTTCGTGAAATAACAATGATTTAGCGGAGATTAAGCTTAATTTTGATGTTTTCATAGATATCTATATACTTTCTCTGCGAACACGTTATTTCGTTGAATTTCATCGTTTAATTAATCTTTCGTGAAATAACCATGATTTAGCGGAAATTTAGCTTAATTTTGACGTTTTCTACGATTTCTAGCTACTTTCACAGCGAAACACGTTATTTCGTTGTTTTTCATCGCTTCATGAATGTTTCGTGAAATTACATCTTCTAGCTTAGATTTAGCTTAATTTTGATGTTTTCGTAGATATGTAGTTACTTTCACTGCGAAAAACGTTATTCCGATGAATTTCATTGTTTCATGAATGTTTCGTGAAATAAACATCATTTAACGGTGATTTAGTTTAATTTTGATGTTTTCACAGATATCTAGCTACTTTCACTGCGAAGCACGTTATTTCGTCGCAATACATCGTTTCATTAATGTTTCGTGAAATAACCATGATTTAGCGGAAATTTAGCTTAATTTTGACGTTTTCTACGATTTCTAGCTACTTTCACTGCGAAACACGTTATTTCGTTGTTTTTCTACGTTTCTTGAATGTTTCGTGAAATTAACATCTTCTAGCTTAGATTTAGCTTAATTTTGATGTTTTCGTAGATATGTAATTACTTTCACTGCGTAAAACGTTATTCCGATGAATTTCATCGTTTCAAGAATGTTTCTTGAAATAACCATGATTTAGTGAAGATTTAGTTTACTTTTGATGCTTTCACAGATATCTAGCTACTTTCACTTCAAAACACGTTATTTCGTTGAATTTCATCGTTTCATGAATGTTTCGTAAATTGACCGTGATTTAGCGGAGATTCAGTTTAATTTTGATGTTTTCACAGATATCTATCTACTTTCACTGCGAAACACGTTATTTCATTGGTTTTCATCGTTTCATGAATATTTCGTGAAATAACCATGATTTAGCGGAGATTCAGTTTAATTTTAATGTTTTCACAGATATCTAGACACTTTCACTTCGAAACACGTAATTTCGTTGAATTTCGTCTTTTCATGAATATTTCGTGAAATTAACATCTTCTAACTTAGATTTAGCTTAATTTTGATGTTTTCGTAGATATGCAGATACTTTCACTGCGAAAAACGTTATTACAATGAATTTCATCGTTTCATGAATTTTTCGTGAAATAAACATCATTTAACTATGATTTTGTTCAATTTTGATGTTTTCACTGATATCTAGCTGCTTTCATTGCAAAACACGTTATTTCGTTGAAATTCATCGTTTCATTAATGTTTCGTGAAATAACCATGATTTAGCGGAGATTAAGCTTAATTTTGATATTTTCACAGATATCCAGCTACTTTCACTTCAAAACACGTTATTTCGTTGAATTTCATCGTTTCATGAATGTTTCGTAAATTGACCGTGATTTAGCGGAGATTCAGTTTAATTTTGATGTTTTCACAGATATCTAGCTACTTTCACTGCGAAACACATTATTTAGTAGTATTTCATCGTTTCATCAATGTTTCGTGAAATAAACATGATTTAACGGAGATTTAGCTTAAATTTGATGGTTTCTTTGATTGCTAACTGCGAATCACGTTATTTCGTTGAATATCATCGTTCCATTAATGTTTCGTGAAATTACCATGATTTAGCGGAAATTAAGCTTAATTTTGATGTTTTCATAGATATCTATCTACTTACGCTGCGAACTCGTTATGTCGTTGAATTTCATCGTTTCATGAATTTTTCGTGAAATAAACATCTTCTAGCTTAGATTTAGCTTAATTTTGATGTTTTCGTAGATATGTAGTTACTTACACTGCGAAAAACGTTATTCCGATGAATTACATTGTTTCATGAATGTTTCGTGAAATAAACATCATTTAACGGTGATTTAGTTTAATTTTGATGTTTTCACAGATATCTAGCTACTTTCACTGCGAAGCACGTTATTTCGTCGCAATACATCGTTTCATTAATGTTTCGTGAAATAACCATGATTTAGCGGAGATTAAGCTTAATTTTGATGTTTTCAGAGATATCTATCTACTTTCGCTGCGAACACGTAATTTCGTTGAATTTCATCGTTTCATGAATTTTTCGTGAAATAAACATGATTTAACGGAGATTTAGCTTAATTTTGATGTTTTCTACGATTTCTAGCTACTATCACTGCGAAACACGTTATTTACTTGAATTTCATAGTTCATGAGTGTTTCGTGAAATAAGCATGATTTAGCGGAGATTTAGCTTTGTTTTGATGTGTTCTGCGATTTCTAGCTACTTTCAATGCGAAACACGTTATTTCGTTGCAAATCATCGTTTCATTAATGTTTCGTGAAATAACAATGACTTAGCGGAGATTAAGCTTAATTTTGATGTTTTCATAGATATCTATATACTTTCTCTGCGAACACGTTATTTCGTTGAATTTCATCGTTTAATTAATCTTTCGTGAAATAACCATGATTTAGCGGAAATTTAGCTTAATTTTGACGTTTTCTACGATTTCTAGCTACTTTCACTGCGAAACACGTTATTTCGTTGTTTTTCATCGTTTCTTGAATGTTTCGTGAAATTAACATCTTCTAGCTTAGATTTAGCTTAATTTTGATGTTTTCGTAGATATGTAATTACTTTCACTGCGTAAAACGTTATTCCGATGAATTTCATCGTTTCAAGAATGTTTCTTGAAATAACCATGATTTAGTGAAGATTTAGTTTACTTTTGATGCTTTCACAGATATCTATCTACTTTCACTTCAAAACACGTTATTTCGTTGAATTTCATCGTTTCATGAATGTTTCGTAAATTGATCGTGATTTAGCGGAGATTCAGTTTAATTTTGATGTTTTCACAGATATCTAGCTACTTTCACTGCGAAACACGTTATTTCGTTGAATTTCATCGTTTCATCAATGTTTCGTGAAATAAACATGATTTAACGGAGATTTTGCTTAAATTTGATGTTTTCTTTGATTGCTTACTGTGAATCACGTTATTTCGTTGAATTTCATCGTTTCATTAATGTTTCGTGAAATTACCATGATTTAGCGGAAATTAAGCTTAATTTTGATGTTTTCATAGATATCTATCTACTTTCACTGCGAAACACGTTATTTCATTGGTTTTCATCGTTTCATGAATGTTTCGTGAAATAACCATGATTTAGCGGAGATTCAGTTTAATTTTAATGTTTTCACAGATATCTAGACACTTTCACTGCGAAACACGTAATTTCGTTGAATTTCGTCTTTTCATGAATATTTCGTGAAATTAACATCTTCTAGCTTAGATTTAGCTTAATTTTGATGTTTTCATAGATATGCAGATACTTTCACTGCGAAAAACGTTATTACAATGAATTTCATCGTTTCATGAATTTTTCGTGAAATAAACATCATTTAACTATGATTTTGTTCAATTTTGATGTTTTCACTGATATCTAGCTGCTTTCATTGCGAAACACGTTATTTCGCTGAAATTCGTCGTTTCATTAATGTTTCGTGCAATAAACATGATTTAACGGAGATTTAGCTTAAATTTGATGTTTTCTTTGATTGCTAACTGCGAATCACGTTATTTCGTTGAATTTCATCGTTCCATTAGTGTTTCGTGAAATTACCATGATTTAGCGGAAATTAAGCTTAATTTTGATGTTTTCATAGATATCTATCTACATTCACTGCGAAACACGTTATTTCATTGGTTTTCATCGTTTCATGAATGTTTCGTGAAATTACATCTTCTAGCTTAGATTTAGCTTAATTTTGATGTTTTCGTAGATATGTAGTTACTTTCACTGCGAAAAACGTTATTCCGATGAATTTCATTGTTTCATGAATGTTTCGTGAAATAAACATCATTTAACGGTGATTTAGTTTAATTTTGATGTTTTCACAGATATCTAGCTACTTTCACTGCGAAGCACGTTATTTCGTCGCAATACATCGTTTCATTAATGTTTCGTGAAATAACCATGATTTAGCGGAAATTTAGCTTAATTTTGACGTTTTCTACGATTTCTAGCTACTTTCACTGCGAAACACGTTATTTCGTTGTTTTTCATCGTTTCTTGAATGTTTCGTGAAATTAACATCTTCTAGCTTAGATTTAGCTTAATTTTGATGTTTTCGTAGATATGTAATTACTTTCACTGCGTAAAACGTTATTCCGATGAATTTCATCGTTTCAAGAATGTTTCTTGAAATAACCATGATTTAGTGAAGATTTAGTTTACTTTTGATGCTTTCACAGATATCTAGCTACTTTCACTTCAAAACACGTTATTTCGTTGAATTTCATCGTTTCATGAATGTTTCGTAAATTGACCGTGATTTAGCGGAGATTCAGTTTAATTTTGATGTTTTCATAGATATCTATCTACTTTCACTGCGAAACACGTTATTTCATTGGTTATCATCGTTTCATGAATATTTCGTGAAATAACCATGATTTAGCGGAGATTCAGTTTAATTTTAATGTTTTCACAGATATCTAGACACTTTCACTGCGAAACACGTAATTTCGTTGAATTTCGTCTTTTCATGAATATTTCGTGAAATTAACATCTTCTAGCATAGATTTAGCTTAATTTTGATGTTTTCGTAGATATGCAGATACTTTCACTGCGAAAAACGTTATTACAATGAATTTCATCGTTTCATGAATTTTTCGTGAAATAAACATCATTTAACTATGATTTTGTTCAACTTTGATGTTTTCACTGATATCTAGCTGCTTTCATTGCAAAACACGTTATTTCGTTGAAATTCATCGTTTCATTAATGTTTCGTGAAATAACCATGATTTAGCGGAGATTAAGCTTAATTTTGATATTTTCACAGATATCTAGCTACTTTCACTGCGAAACACATTATTTCGCTGAATTTCATCGTTTCATGAATGTTTCGTGCAATAAACATGATTTAACGGAGATTTAGCTTAAATTTGATGTTTTCTTTGATTGCTAACTGCGAAACACGTTATTTCGTTGCAAATCATCGTTTCATTAATGTTTCGTGAAATAACAATGATTTAGCGGAGATTAAGCTTAATTTTGATGTTTTCATAGATATCTATATACTTTCTCTGCGAACACGTTATTTCGTTGAATTTCATCGTTTAATTAATCTTTCGTGAAATAACCATGATTTAGCGGAAATTTAGCTTAATTTTGACGTTTTCTACGATTTCTAGCTACTTTCACAGCGAAACACGTTATTTCGTTGTTTTTCATCGCTTCATGAATGTTTCGTGAAATTACATCTTCTAGCTTAGATTTAGCTTAATTTTGATGTTTTCGTAGATATGTAGTTACTTTCACTGCGAAAAACGTTATTCCGATGAATTTCATTGTTTCATGAATGTTTCGTGAAATAAACATCATTTAACGGTGATTTAGTTTAATTTTGATGTTTTCACAGATATCTAGCTACTTTCACTGCGAAGCACGTTATTTCGTCGCAATACATCGTTTCATTAATGTTTCGTGAAATAACCATGATTTAGCGGAAATTTAGCTTAATTTTGACGTTTTCTACGATTTCTAGCTACTTTCACTTCGAAACACGTTTTTTCGTTGTTTTTCATCGTTTCTTGAATGTTTCGTGAAATTAACATCTTCTAGCTTAGATTTATCTTAATTTTGATGTTTTCGTAGATATGTAATTACTTTCACTGCGTAAAACGTTATTCCGATGAATTTCATCGTTTCAAGAATGTTTCTTGAAATAACCATGATTTAGTGAAGATTTAGTTTACTTTTGATGTTTTCACAGATATCTAGCTACTTTCACTTCAAAACACGTTATTTCGTTGAATTTCATCGTTTCATGAATGTTTAGTAAATTGACCGTGATTTAGCGGAGATTCAGTTTAATTTTGATGTTTTCACAGATATCTAGCTACTCTCACTGCGAAACACGTTTTTTCGTTGTAGTTCATCGTTTCATCAATGTTTCGTGAAATAAACATGATTTAACGGAGATTTAGCATAAATTTGATGTTTTCTTTGATTGCTAACTGCGAATCACGTTATTTCGTTGAATTTCATAGTTTCATGAATGTTTCGTGAAATAAACATGATTTAGCGGAGATTCAGTTTAATTTTAATGTTTTCACAGATATCGGGCTACTTTCACTGCGAAACACGTTATTTCGTTGAACTTCATCGTTCCATGAATTTTTCGTGAAATAAACATCATTTAACTATGATTTTGTTCAATTTTGATGTTTTCACTGATATCTAGCTGCTTTCATTGCAAAACACGTTATTTCGTTGAAATTCATCGTTTCATTAATGTTTCGTGAAATTACCATGATTTAGCGGAAATTAAGCTTAATTTTGATGTTTTCATAGATATCTATCTACTTACGCTGCGAACTCGTTATTTCGTTGAATTTCATCGTTTCATGAATTTTTCGTGAAATAAACATCTTCTAGCTTAGATTTAGCTTAATTTTGATGTTTTCGTAGATATGTAATTACTTTCACTGCGTAAAACGTTATTCCGATGAATTTCATCGTTTCAAGAATGTTTCTTGAAATAACCATGATTTAGTGAAGATTTAGTTTACTTTTGATGCTTTCACAGATATCTATCTACTTTCACTTCAAAACACGTTATTTCGTTGAATTTCATCGTTTCATGAATGTTTCGTAAATTGATCGTGATTTAGCGGAGATTCAGTTTAATTTTGATGTTTTCACAGATATCTAGCTACTTTCACTGCGAAACACGTTATTTCGTTGAATTTCATCGTTTCATCAATGTTTCGTGAAATAAACATGATTTAACGGAGATTTTGCTTAAATTTGATGTTTTCTTTGATTGCTTACTGTGAATCACGTTATTTCGTTGAATTTCATCGTTTCATTAATGTTTCGTGAAATTACCATGATTTAGCGGAAATTAAGCTTAATTTTGATGTTTTCATAGATATCTATCTACTTTCACTGCGAAACACGTTATTTCATTGGTTTTCATCGTTTCATGAATGTTTCGTGAAATAACCATGATTTAGCGGAGATTCAGTTTAATTTTAATGTTTTCACAGATATCTAGACACTTTCACTGCGAAACACGTAATTTCGTTGAATTTCGTCTTTTCATGAATATTTCGTGAAATTAACATCTTCTAGCTTAGATTTAGCTTAATTTTGATGTTTTCGTAGATATGCAGATACTTTCACTGCGAAAAACGTTATTACAATGAATTTCATCGTTTCATGAATTTTTCGTGAAATAAACATCATTTAACTATGATTTTGTTCAATTTTGATGTTTTCACTGATATCTAGCTGCTTTCATTGCGAAACACGTTATTTCGCTGAAATTCATCGTTTCATTAATGTTTCGTGAAATAACCATGATTTAGCGGAGATTAAGCTTAATTTTGATATTTTCACAGATATCTAGCTACTTTCACTGCGAAACACATTATTTCGCTGAATTTCATCGTTTCATGAATGTTTCGTGCAATAAACATGATTTAACGGAGATTTAGCTTAAATTTGATGTTTTCTTTGATTGCTAACTGCGAATCACGTTATTTCGTTGAATTTCATCGTTCCATTAGTGTTTCGTGAAATTACCATGATTTAGCGGAAATTAAGCTTAATTTTGATGTTTTCATAGATATCTATCTACATTCACTGCGAAACACGTTATTTCATTGGTTTTCATCGTTTCATGAATGTTTCGTGAAATACACATTATTTAGCGGAGATTTAGCTTTGTTTTGATGTGTTCTGCGATTTCTAGCTACTTTCAATGCGAAACACGTTATTTCGTTGCAAATCATCGTTTCATTAATGTTTCGTGAAATAACAATGATTTAGCGGAGATTAAGCTTAATTTTGATGTTTTCATAGATATCTATATACTTTCTCTGCGAACACGTTATTTCGTTGAATTTCATCGTTTAATTAATCTTTCGTGAAATAACCATGATTTAGCGGAAATTTAGCTTAATTTTGACGTTTTCTACGATTTCTAGCTACTTTCACAGCGAAACACGTTATTTCGTTGTTTTTCATCGCTTCATGAATGTTTCGTGAAATTACATCTTCTAGCTTAGATTTAGCTTAATTTTGATGTTTTCGTAGATATGTAGTTACTTTCACTGCGAAAAACGTTATTCCGATGAATTTCATCGTTTCATGAATTTTTCGTGAAATAAACATCTTCTAGCTTAGATTTAGCTTAATTTTGATGATTTCGTATATATGTAGATACTTTCACTTCGAAAAACGTTGTTTCGATGAATTTCATCGTTTCATGAATTTTTCGTGAAATAAACGTCATTTAACGGTGATTTAGTTTAAATTTGATATTTTCACAGATATCTAGCTACTTTCACAGCGAAACACGTTATTTCGTTGTTTTTCATCGCTTCATGAATGTTTCGTGAAATTACATCTTCTAGCTTAGATTTAGCTTAATTTTGATGTTTTCGTAGATATGTAGTTACTATCACTGCGAAAAACGTTATTCCGATGAATTTCATTGTTTCATGAATGTTTCGTGAAATAAACATCATTAAACGGTGATTTAGTTTAATTTTGATGTTTTCACTGATATCTAGCTACTTTCACTGCGAAGCACGTTATTTCGTCGCAATACATCGTTTCATTAATGTTTCGTGAAATAACCATGATTTAGCGGAGATTAAGCTTAATTTTGATGTTTTCAGAGATATCTATCTACTTTCGCTGCGAACACGTAATTTCGTTGAATTTCATCGTTTCATGAATTTTTCGTGAAATAAACATGATTTAGCGGAGATTTATCTTAATTTTGATGTTTTCTACGATTTCTAGCTACTATCACTGCGAAACACGTTTTTTACTTGAATTTCATAGTTTCGTGAATGTTTCGTGAAATAAACATGATTTAGCGGAGATTCAGGTTAATTTTAATGTTTTCACAGATATCGGGCTACTTTCACTGCGAAACACGTTATTTCGTTGAACTTCATCGTTCCATGAATTTTTCGTGAAATAAACATCATTTAACTATGATTTTGTTCAATTTTGATGTTTTCACTGATATCTAGCTGCTTTCATTGCAAAACACGTTATTTCGTTGAATTTCATCGTTCCATTAGTGATTCGTGAAATTACCATGATTTAGCGGAAATTAAGCTTAATTTTGATGTTTTCATAGATATCTATCTACTTACGCTGCGAACTCGTTATTTCGTTGAATTTCATCGTTTCATGAATTTTTCGTGAAATAAACATCTTCTAGCTTAGATTTAGCTTAATTTTGATGTTTTCGTAGATATGTAGATACTTTCACTGCGAAAAACGTTATTCCGATGAATTTCATCGTTTCATGAATGTTTCGTGAAATAAACATCATTTAACGGTGATTTAGTTTAATTTTGATGTTTTCACAGATATCTAGCTACTTTCACTGCGAAGCACGTTATTTCGTCGCAATACATCGTTTCATTAATGTTTCGTGAAATAACCATGATTTAGCGGAGATTAAGCTTAATTTTGATGTTTTCAGAGATATCTATCTACTTTCGCTGCGAACACGTTATTTCGTTGAATTTCATCGTTTCATGAATGTTTCGTGAAATAAACATGATTTAGCGGAGATTTAGCTTAATTTTGATATTTTCACAGATATCTAGCTACTTTCACTTCAAAACACGTTATTTCGTTGAATTTCATCGTTTCATGAATGTTTCGTAAATTGACCGTGATTTAGCGGAGATTCAGTTTAATTTTTATGTTTTCACAGATATCTAGCTACTTTCACAGCGAAACACGTTATTTCGTTGAATTTCATCGTTTCATCAATGTTTCGTGAAATAACCATGATTTAACGGAGATTTAGCTTAAATTTGATGTTTTCTTTGATTGCTTACTGCGAATCACGTTATTTCGTTGAATTTCATCGTTTCATTAATGTTTCGAGAAATTACCATGATTTAGCGGAAATTAAGCTTAATTTTGATGTTTTCTTAGATATCTATCTACTTTCACTGCGAAACACGTTATTTCATTGGTTTTCATCGTTTCATGAATGTTTCGTGAAATAACCATTATTTAGCGGAGATTCAGTTTAATTTTAATGTTTTCACAGATATCTAGACACTTTCACTGCGAAACACGTAATTTCGTTGAATTTCGTCTTTTCATGAATATTTCGTGAAATTAACATCTTCTAGCTTAGATTTAGCTTAATTTTGATGTTTTCGTAGATATGCAGATACTTTCACTGCGAAAAACGTTATTACAATGAATTTCATCGTTTCATGAATTTTTCGTGAAATAAACATCATTTAACTATGATTTTGTTCAATTTTGATGTTTTCACTGATATCTAGCTACTTTCACAGCGAAACACGTTATTTCGTTGAATTTCATCGTTTCATCAATGTTTCGTGAAATAACCATGATTTAACGGAGATTTAGCTTAAATTTGATGTTTTCTTTGATTGCTTACTGCGAATCACGTTATTTCGTTGAATTTCATCGTTTCATTAATGTTTCGTGAAATTACCATGATTTAGCGGAAATTAAGTTTAATTTTGATGTTTTCTTAGATATCTATCTACTTTCACTGCGAAACACGTTATTTCATTGGTTTTCATCGTTTCATGAATGTTTCGTGAAATTACCATGATTTAGCGGAGATTCAGTTTAATTTTAATGTTTTCACAGATATCTAGACACTTTCACTGCGAAACACGTAATTTCGTTGAATTTCGTCTTTTCATGAATATTTCGTGAAATTAACATCTTCTAGCTTAGATTTAGCTTAATTTTGATGTTTTCGTAGATATGCAGATACTTTCACTGCGAAAAACGTTATTACAATGAATTTCATCGTTTCATGAATTTTTCGTGAAATAAACATCATTTAACTATGATTTTGTTCAATTTTGATGTTTTCACTGATATCTAGCTGCTTTCATTGCGAAACACGTTATTTCGCTGAAATTCATCGTTTCATTAATGTTTCGTGAAATAACCATGATTTAGCGGAGATTAAGCTTAATTTTGATATTTTCACAGATATCTAGCTACTTTCACTGCGAAACACATTATTTCGCTGAATTTCATCGTTTCATGAATGTTTCGTGCAATAAACATGATTTAACGGAGATTTAGCTAAAATTTGCTGTTTTCTTTGATTGCTAACTGCGAATCACGTTATTTCGTTGAATTTCATCGTTCCATTAGTGATTCGTGAAATTACCATGATTTAGCGGAAATTAAGCTTAATTTTGATGTTTTCATAGATATCTATCTACTTACGCTGCGAACTCGTTATTTCGTTGAATTTCATCGTTTCATGAATTTTTCGTGAAATAAACATCTTCTAGCTTAGATTTAGCTTAATTTTGATGTTTTCGTAGATATGTAGTTACTTTCACTGCGAAAAACGTTATTCCGATGAATTTCATTGTTTCATGAATGTTTCGTGAAATAAACATCATTTAACGGTGATTTAGTTTAATTTTGATGTTTTCACAGATATCTAGCTACTTTCACTGCGAAGCACGTTATTTCGTCGCAATACATCGTTTCATTAATGTTTCGTGAAATAACCATGATTTAGCGGAGATTAAGCTTAATTTTGATGTTTTCAGAGATATCTATCTACTTTCGCTGCGAACACGTAATTTCGTTGAATTTCATCGTTTCATGAATTTTTCGTGAAATAAACATGATTTAACGGAGATTTAGCTTAATTTTGATGTTTTCTACGATTTCTAGCTACTATCACTGCGAAACACGTTATTTACTTGAATTTCATAGTTCATGAATGTTTCGTGAAATAAACATGATTTAGCGGAGATTCAGTTTAATTTTAATGTTTTCACACATATCTAGCTACTTTCACTGCGAAACACGTAATTTCGTTGAACTTCATCGTTCCATGAATGTTTCGTGAAATAAACATGATTTAGAGAAGAATTAGCTTTGTTTTGATGTTTTCTGCGATATCTAGCTACTTTCAATGCGAATCAAGTTATTTCGTTGAATTTCATCGTTTCAAGAATGTTTCTTGAAATAACCATGATTTAGTGAAGATTTAGTTTACTTTTGATGTTTCCACAGTAATCTAGCTACTTTCACTTCAAAACACGTTATTTCGTTGTATTTCATCGTTTCATGACTGTTTCGTAAATTGACCGTGATTTAGCGGAGATTCAGCTTAATTTTTATGTTTTCACAGATATCTAGCTACTTTCACAGCGAAACACGTTATTTCGTTGAATTTCATCGTTTCATCAATGTTTCGTGAAATAACCATGATTTAACGGAGATTTAGCTTAAATTTGATGTTTTCTTTGATTGCTTACTGCGAATCACGTTATTTCGTTGAATTTCATCGTTTCATTAATGTTTCGTGAAATTACCATGATTTAGCGGAAATTAAGCTTAATTTTGATGTTTTCTTAGATATCTATCTACTTTCACTGCGAAACACGTTATTTCATTGGTTTTCATCGTTTCATGAATGTTTCGTGAAATAACCATGATTTAGCGGAGATTCAGTTTAATTTTAATGTTTTCACAGATATCTAGACACTTTCACTGCGAAACACGTAATTTCGTTGAATTTCGTCTTTTCATGAATATTTCGTAAAATTAACATCTTCTAGCTTAGATTTAGCTTAATTTTGATGTTTTCGTAGATATGCAGATACTTTCACTGCGAAAAACGTTATTACAATGAATTTCATCGTTTCATGAATTTTTCGTGAAATAAACATCATTTAACTAAGATTTTGTTCAATTTTGATGTTTTCACTGATATCTAGCTACTTTCACAGCGAAACACGTTATTTCGTTGAATTTCATCGTTTCATCAATGTTTCGTGAAATAACCATGATTTAACGGAGATTTAGCTTAAATTTGATGTTTTCTTTGATTGCTTACTGCGAATCACGTTATTTCGTTGAATTTCATCGTTTCATTAATGTTTCGTGAAATTACCATGATTTAGCGGAAATTAAGTTTAATTTTGATGTTTTCTTAGATATCTATCTACTTTCACTGCGAAACACGTTATTTCATTGGTTTTCATCGTTTCATGAATGTTTCGTGAAATAACCATGATTTAGCGGAGATTCAGTTTAATTTTAATGTTTTCACAGATATCTAGACACTTTCACTGCGAAACACGTAATTTCGTTGAATTTCGTCTTTTCATGAATATTTCGTGAAATTAACATCTTCTAGCTTAGATTTAGCTTAATTTTGATGTTTTCGTAGATATGCAGATACTTTCACTGCGAAAAACGTTATTACAATGAATTTCATCGTTTCATGAATTTTTCGTGAAATAAACATCATTTAACTATGATTTTGTTCAATTTTGATGTTTTCACTGATATCTAGCTGCTTTCATTGCGAAACACGTTATTTCGTTGAAATTCATCGTTTCATTAATGTTTCGTGAAATAACCATGATTTAGCGGAGATTAAGCTTAATTTTGATATTTTCACAGATATCTAGCTACTTTCACTGCGAAACACATTATTTCGCTGAATTTCATCGTTTCATGAATGTTTCGTGCAATAAACATGATTTAACGGAGATTTAGCTTAAATTTGATGTTTTCTTTGATTGCTAACTGCGAATCACGTTATTTCGTTGAATTTCATCGTTCCATTAGTGTTTCGTGAAATTACCATGATTTAGCGGAAATTAAGCTTAATTTTGATGTTTTCATAGATATCTATCTACTTAAGCTGCGAACTCGTTATTTCGTTGAATTTCATCGTTTCTTGATTTTTTCGTGAAATAAACATCTTCTAGCTTAGATTTAGCTTAATTTTGATGTTTTCGTAGATATGTAGATACTTTCACTGCGAAAAACGTTGTTTCGATGAATTTCATCGTTTCATTAATTTTTCGTGAAATAAACGTCATTTAACGGTGATTTAGTTTAATTTTGATATTTTCACAGATATCTAGCTACTTTCACAGCGAAACACGTTATTTCGTTGTTTTTCATCGCTTCATGAATGTTTCGTGAAATTACATCTTCTAGCTTAGATTTAGCTTAATTTTGATGTTTTCGTAGATATGTAGTTACTTTCACTGCGAAAAACGTTATTCCGATGAATTTCATTGTTTCATGAATGTTTCGCGAAATAAACATCATTTAACGGTGATTTAGTTTAATTTTGATGTTTTCACTGATATCTAGCTACTTTCACTGCGAAGCACGTTATTTCGTCGCAATACATCGTTTCATTAATGTTTCGTGAAATAACCATGATTTAGCGGAGATTAAGCTTAATTTTGATGTTTTCAGAGATATCTATCTACTTTCGCTGCGAACACGTAATTTCGTTGAATTTCATCGTTTCATGAATTTTTCGTGAAATAAACATGATTTAGCGGAGATTTAGCTTAATTTTGATGTTTTCTACGATTTCTAGCTACTATCACTGCGAAACACGTTTTTTACTTGAATTTCATAGTTTCATGAATGTTTCGTGAAATAAACATGATTTAGCGGAGATTCAGTTTAATTTTAATGTTTTCACAGATATCTAGCTACTTTCACTTCAAAACACGTTATTTCGTTGAATTTCATCGTTTCAAGAATGTTTCTTGAAATAACCATGATTTAGTTATGATTTAGTTTACTTTTGTTGTTTTCACAGTAATCTAGCTACTTTCACTTCAAAACACGTTATTTCGTTGAATTTCATCGTTTCATGAAAGTTTCGTAAATTGACCGTGATTTAGCGGAGATTCAGTTTAATTTTTATGTTTTCACAGATATCTAGACACATTCACAGCGAAACACGTAATTTCGTTGAATTTCGTCCTTTCATGAATATTTCGTGAAATTAACATCTTCTAGCTTAGATTTAGCTTAATTTTGATGTTTTCGTAGATATGTTGATACTTTCACTGCGAAAAACGTTATTACAATGAATTTCATCGTTTCATGAATTTTTCGTGAAATAAACATCATTTAACAATGATTTTGTATAATTTTGATGTTTTCACTGATATCTAGCTGCTTTCATTGCGAAACACGTTATTTCGTTGAAATTCATCGTTTCATTAATGTTTCGTGAAATAACCATGATTTAGCGGAGATTCAGTTTAATTTTAATGTTTTCACAGATATCTAGACACTTTCACTGCGAAACACGTAATTTCGTTGAATTTCGTCTTTTCATGAATATTTCGTGAAATTAACATCTTCTAGCTTAGATTTAGCTTAATTTTGATGTTTTCGTAGATATGCAGATACTTTCACTGCGAAAAACGTTATTACAATGAATTTCATCGTTTCATGAATTTTTCGTGAAATAAACATCATTTAACTATGATTTTGTTCAATTTTGATGTTTTCACTGATATCTAGCTGCTTTCATTGCAAAACACGTTATTTCGTTGAAATTCATCGTTTCATTAATGTTTCGTGAAATAACCATGATTTAGCGGAGATTAAGCTTAATTTTGATATTTTCACAGATATCTAGCTACTTTCACTTCAAAACACGTTATTTCGTTGAATTTCATCGTTTCATGAATGTTTCGTAAATTGACCGTGATTTAGCGGAGATTCAGTTTAATTTTGATGTTTTCACAGATATCTAGCTACTTTCACTGCGAAACACATTATTTAGTAGTATTTCATCGTTTCATCAATGTTTCGTGAAATAAACATGATTTAACGGAGATTTAGCTTAAATTTGATGGTTTCTTTGATTGCTAACTGCGAATCACGTTATTTCGTTGAATATCATCGTTCCATTAATGTTTCGTGAAATTACCATGATTTAGCGGAAATTAAGCTTAATTTTGATGTTTTCATAGATATCTATCTACTTACGCTGCGAACTCGTTATGTCGTTGAATTTCATCGTTTCATGAATTTTTCGTGAAATAAACATCTTCTAGCTTAGATTTAGCTTAATTTTGATGTTTTCGTAGATATGTAGTTACTTACACTGCGAAAAACGTTATTCCGATGAATTACATTGTTTCATGAATGTTTCGTGAAATAAACATCATTTAACGGTGATTTAGTTTAATTTTGATGTTTTCACAGATATCTAGCTACTTTCACTGCGAAGCACGTTATTTCGTCGCAATACATCGTTTCATTAATGTTTCGTGAAATAACCATGATTTAGCGGAGATTAAGCTTAATTTTGATGTTTTCAGAGATATCTATCTACTTTCGCTGCGAACACGTAATTTCGTTGAATTTCATCGTTTCATGAATTTTTCGTGAAATAAACATGATTTAACGGAGATTTAGCTTAATTTTGATGTTTTCTACGATTTCTAGCTACTATCACTGCGAAACACGTTATTTACTTGAATTTCATAGTTCATGAGTGTTTCGTGAAATAAGCATGATTTAGCGGAGATTTAGCTTTGTTTTGATGTGTTCTGCGATTTCTAGCTACTTTCAATGCGAAACACGTTATTTCGTTGCAAATCATCGTTTCATTAATGTTTCGTGAAATAACAATGATTTAGCGGAGATTAAGCTTAATTTTGATGTTTTCATAGATATCTATATACTTTCTCTGCGAACACGTTATTTCGTTGAATTTCATCGTTTAATTAATCTTTCGTGAAATAACCATGATTTAGCGGAAATTTAGCTTAATTTTGACGTTTTCTACGATTTCTAGCTACTTTCACTGCGAAACACGTTATTTCGTTGTTTTTCATCGTTTCTTGAATGTTTCGTGAAATTAACATCTTCTAGCTTAGATTTAGCTTAATTTTGATGTTTTCGTGGATATGTAATTACTTTCACTGCGTAAAACGTTATTCCGATGAATTTCATCGTTTCAAGAATGTTTCTTGAAATAACCATGATTTAGTGAAGATTTAGTTTACTTTTGATGCTTTCACAGATATCTATCTACTTTCACTTCAAAACACGTTATTTCGTTGAATTTCATCGTTTCATGAATGTTTCGTAAATTGATCGTGATTTAGCGGAGATTCAGTTTAATTTTGATGTTTTCACAGATATCTAGCTACTTTCACTGCGAAACACGTTATTTCGTTGAATTTCATCGTTTCATCAATGTTTCGTGAAATAAACATGATTTAACGGAGATTTTGCTTAAATTTGATGTTTTCTTTGATTGCTTACTGTGAATCACGTTATTTCGTTGAATTTCATCGTTTCATTAATGTTTCGTGAAATTACCATGATTTAGCGGAAATTAAGCTTAATTTTGATGTTTTCATAGATATCTATCTACTTTCACTGCGAAACACGTTATTTCATTGGTTTTCATCGTTTCATGAATGTTTCGTGAAATAACCATGATTTAGCGGAGATTCAGTTTAATTTTAATGTTTTCACAGATATCTAGACACTTTCACTGCGAAACACGTAATTTCGTTGAATTTCGTCTTTTCATGAATATTTCGTTAAATTAACATCTTCTAGCTTAGATTTAGCTTAATTTTGATGTTTTCATAGATATGCAGATACTTTCACTGCGAAAAACGTTATTACAATGAATTTCATCGTTTCATGAATTTTTCGTGAAATAAACATCATTTAACTATGATTTTGTTCAATTTTGATGTTTTCACTGATATCTAGCTGCTTTCATTGCGAAACACGTTATTTCGCTGAAATTCATCGTTTCATTAATGTTTCGTGAAATAACCATGATTTAGCGGAGATTAAGCTTAATTTTGATATTTTCACAGATATCTAGCTACTTTCACTGCGAAACACATTATTTCGCTGAATTTCATCGTTTCATGAATGTTTCGTGCAATAAACATGATTTAACGGAGATTTAGCTTAAATTTGATGTTTTCTTTGATTGCTAACTGCGAATCACGTTATTTCGTTGAATTTCATCGTTCCATTAGTGTTTCGTGAAATTACCATGATTTAGCGGAAATTAAGCTTAATTTTGATGTTTTCATAGATATCTATCTACATTCACTGCGAAACACATTATTTCATTGGTTTTCATCGTTTCATGAATGTTTCGTGAAATACACATTATTTAGCGGAGATTTAGCTTTGTTTTGATGTGTTCTGCGATTTCTAGATACTTTCAATGCGAAACACGTTATTTCGTTGCAAATCATCGTTTCATTAATGTTTCGTGAAATAACAATGATTTAGCGGAGATTAAGCTTAATTTTGATGTTTTCATAGATATCTATATACTTTCTCTGCGAACACGTTATTTCGTTGAATTTCATCGTTTAATTAATCTTTCGTGAAATAACCATGATTTAGCGGAAATTTAGCTTAATTTTGACGTTTTCTACGATTTCTAGCTACTTTCACAGCGAAACACGTTATTTCGTTGTTTTTCATCGCTTCATGAATGTTTCGTGAAATTACATCTTCTAGCTTAGATTTAGCTTAATTTTGATGTTTTCGTAGATATGTAGTTACTTTCACTGCGAAAAACGTTATTCCGATGAATTTCATTGTTTCATGAATGTTTCGTGAAATAAACATCATTTAACGGTGATTTAGTTTAATTTTGATGTTTTCACAGATATCTAGCTACTTTCACTGCGAAGCACGTTATTTCGTTGAATTTCATCGTTCATTAATGTTTCGTGAAATAACCATGATTTAGCGGAAATTTAGCTTAATTTTGACGTTTTCTACGATTTCTAGCTACTTTCACTTCGAAACACGTTTTTTCGTTGTTTTTCATCGTTTCTTGAATGTTTCGTGAAATTAACATCTTCTAGCTTAGATTTATCTTAATTTTGATGTTTTCGTAGATATGTAATTACTTTCACTGCGTAAAACGTTATTCCGATGAATTTCATCGTTTCATGAATGTTTCGTGAAATAAACATCATTTAACGGTGACTTAGTTTAATTTTGATGTTTTCACAGATATCTAGCTGCTTTCACTGCGAAACACGTAATTTCGTTGAAATTCATCGTTTCATTAATGTTTCGTGAAATAGCCATGATTTAACGGAGATTAAGCTTAATTTTGATGTTTTCAGAGATATCAATCTACTTTCGCTGCGTGCACGTTATTTCGTTGAATTTCATCGCTACATGAATGTTTCGTGAAATTACATATTCTAGCTTAGATTTAGCTTAATTTTAATTTTTTCGTAGATATGTAGTTACTTTCATTGCGAAAAGCGTCATTCCGATGAATTTCATTGTGTCATGAATGTTTCGTGGAATAAACATCATTTAACGGTGATTTAGTTTAATTTTGATGTTTTCACAGATATCTAGCTACTTTCACTGCGAAGCACGTTATTTCGTTGAATTTCATCGTTTCATGAATGTTTCGTAAATTGACCGTGATTTAGCGGAGATTCAGTTTAATTTTTATGTTTTCACAGATATGTAGCTACTTTCACAGCGAAACACGTTATTTCGTTGAATTTCATCGTTTCATCAATGTTTCGTGAAATAAACATGATTTAACGGAGATTTAGCTTAAATTTGATGTTTTCTTTGATTGCTAACTGCGAATCACGTTATTTCGTTGAATTTCATCGTTTCTTTAATGTTTCGTGAAATTACCATGATTTAGCGGATATTAAGCTTAAATTTGATGTTTTCATAGATATCTATCTACTTTCGCTGCGAACACGTTATTTCTTTGAATTTCATCGTTTCATGAATTTTTCGTGAAATAAACATCTTCTAGCTTAGATTTAGCTTAATTTTGATGATTTCGTATATATGTAGATACTTTCACTGCGAAAAACGTTGTTTCGATGAATTTCATCGTTTCATGAATTTTTCGTGAAATAAACGTCATTTAACGGTGATTTAGTTTAAATTTGATATTTTCACAGATATCTAGCTACTTTCACAGCGAAACACGTTATTTCGTTGTTTTTCATCGCTTCATGAATGTATCGTGAAATTACATCTTCTAGCTTAGATTTAGCTTAATTTTGATGTTTTCGTAGATATGTAGTTACTATCACTGCGAAAAACGTTATTCCGATGAATTTCATTGTTTCATGAATGTTTCGTGAAATAAACATCATTTAACGGTGATTTAGTTTAATTTTGATGTTTTCACTGATATCTAGCTACTTTCACTGCGAAGCACGTTATTTCGTCGCAATACATCGTTTCATTAATGTTTCGTGAAATAACCATGATTTAGCGGAGATTAAGCTTAATTTTGATGTTTTCAGAGATATCTATCTACTTTCGCTGCGAACACGTAATTTCGTTGAATTTCATCGTTTCATGAATTTTTCGTGAAATAAACATGATTTAGCGGAGATTTATCTTAATTTTGATGTTTTCTACGATTTCTAGCTACTATCACTGCGAAACACGTTTTTTACTTGAATTTCATAGTTTCATGAATGTTTCGTGAAATAAACATGATTTAGCGGAGATTCAGTTTAATTTTAATGTTTTCACAGATATCGGGCTACTTTCACAGCGAAACACGTTATTTCGTTGAACTTCATCGTTTCATTAATTTTTCGTGAAATAAACATCATTTAACTATGATTTTGTTCAATTTTGATGTTTTCACTGATATCTAGCTGCTTTCATTGCAAAACACGTTATTTCGTTGAAATTCATCGTTTCATTAATGTTTCGTGAAATAACCATGATTTAGCGGAGATTAAGCTTAATTTTGATATTTTCACAGATATCTAGCTACTTTCACTGCGAAACATATTATTTCGCTGAATTTCATCGTTTCATGAATGTTTCGTGCAATAAACATGATTTAACGGAGATTTAGCTAAAATTTGATGTTTTCTTTGATTGCTAACTGCGAATCACGTTATTTCGTTGAATTTCATCGTTCCATTAGTGATTCGTGAAATTACCATGATTTAGCGGAAATTAAGCTTAATTTTGATGTTTTCATAGATATCTATCTACTTACGCTGCGAACTCGTTATTTCGTTGAATTTCATCGTTTCATGAATTTTTCGTGAAATAAACATCTTCTAGCTTAGATTTAGCTTAATTTTGATGTTTTCGTAGATATGTAGTTACTTTCACTGCGAAAAACGTAATTTCGTTGAATTTCATCGTTTCATGAATGTTTCGTAAATTGACCGTGATTTAGCGGAGATTCAGCTTAATTTTAATGTTTTCACAGATATCTAGACACTTTCACTGCGAAACACGTATTTCGTTGAATTTCGTCTTTTCATGAATATTTCGTGAAATTAACATCTTCTAGCTTAGATTTAGCTTAATTTTGATGTTTTCGTAGATATGCAGATACTTTCACTGCGAAAAACGTTATTACAATGAATTTCATCGTTTCATGAATTTTTCGTGAAATAAACATCATTTAACTATGATTTTGTTCAATTTTGATGTTTTCACTGATATCTAGCTGCTTTCATTGCGAAACACGTTATTTCGTTGAAATTCATCGTTTCATTAATGTTTCGTGAAATAACCATGATTTAGCGGAGATTAAGCTTAATTTTGATATTTTCACAGATATCTAGCTACTTTCACTGCGAAACACATTATTTCGCTGAATTTCATCGTTTCATGAATGTTTCGTGCAATAAACATGATTTAACGGAGATTTAGCTTAAATTTGATGTTTTCTTTGATTGCTAACTGCGAATCACGTTATTTCGTTGAATTTCATCGTTCCATTAGTGTTTCGTGAAATTACCATGATTTAGCGGAAATTAAGCTTAATTTTGATGTTTTCATAGATATCTATCTACTTAAGCTGCGAACTCGTTATTTCGTTGAATTTCATCGTTTCTTGATTTTTTCGTGAAATAAACATCTTCTAGATTAGATTTAGCTTAATTTTGATGTTTTCGTAGATATGTAGATACTTTCACTGCGAAAAACGTTGTTTCGATGAATTTCATCGTTTCATTAATTTTTCGTGAAATAAACGTCATTTAACGGTGATTTAGTTTAATTTTGATATTTTCACAGATATCTAGCTACTTTCACAGCGAAACACGTTATTTCGTTGTTTTTCATCGCTTCATGAATGTTTCGTGAAATTACATCTTCTAGCTGAGATTTAGCTTAATTTTGATGTTTTCGTAGATATGTAGTTACTTTCACTGCGAAAAACGTTATTCCGATGAATTTCATTGTTTCATGAATGTTTCGTGAAATAAACATCATTTAACGGTGATTTAGTTTAATTTTGATGTTTTCATAGATATCTATATACTTTCACTGCGAAGCACGTTATTTCGTCGCAATACATCGTTTCATTAATGTTTCGTGAAATAACCATGATTTAGCGGAGATTAAGCTTAATTTTGATGTTTTCAGAGATATCTATCTACTTTCGCTGCGAACACGTTATTTCGTTGAATTTCATCGTTTAGTTAATGTTTCGTGAAATAACCATGATTTAGCGGAAATTTAGCTTAATTTTGACGTTTTCTACGATTTCAAGCTACTTTCACTTCAAAACACGTTATTTCGTTGAATTTCATCGTTTCATGAATGTTTCGTAAATTGACCGTGATTTAGCGGAGATTCAGTTTAATTTTGATGTTTTCACAGATATCTAGCTACTCTCACTGCGAAACACGTTATTTCGTTGAACTTCATCGTTCCATGAATGTTTCGTAAATTGACCGTGATTTAGCGGAGATTCAGTTTAATTTTGATGTTTTCACAGATACCTAGCTACTTTCACTGCGAAACACGTTATTTCATTGGTTTTCATCGTTTCATGAATGTTTCGTGAAATAACCATGATTTAGCGGAAATTAAGCTTAATTTTGATGTTTTCATAGATATCTATCTACTTTCGCTGCGAACACGTTATTTCGGTGAGTTTCGTCGTATCATCAATGTTTCGTAAATTGCACGTGATATAGAGGACATTCAGTTTAAATTTGATGTTTTCACAGATATCTAGCTACTTTCACTGCGAAACAGGTTATTTCTTTGAATTTCGTCGTTTCATGAATGTTTCGTGAAATTTACATCTTCTAGCTTAGATTTAGCTTAATTTTGATGTTTTCGTAGATATGTAGATACTTTCACTGCGAAAAACGTTATTACAATGAATTTCATCGTTTCATGAATTTTTCGTGAAATAAACATCATTTAACAATGATTTTGTTTAATTTTGATGTTTTCACTGATATCTAGCTGCTTTCATTGCGAAACACGTTATTTCGTTGAAATTCATCGTTTCATTAATGTTTCGTGAAATAAACATGATTTAGCGGAGATTAAGCTTTATTTTGATATTTTCACAGATATCTAGCTACTTTCACTGCGAAACACATTATTTCGCTGAATTTCATCGTTTCATGAATGTTTCGTGAAATACAGATTATTTAGCGGAGATTTAGCTTTGTTTTGATGTGTTCTGCGATTTCTAGCTACTTTCAATGCGAAACACGTTATTTCGTTGCAAATCATCGTTTCATTAATGTTTCGTGAAATAACCATGATTTGGCGGAGATTAAGCTTAATTTTGATGTTTTCGTAGATATGTAATTACTTTCACTGCGTAAAACGTTATTCCGATGAATTTCATCGTTTCAAGAATGTTTCTTGAAATAACCATGATTTAGTGAAGATTTAGTTTAATTTTGATGTTTTCACAGATATGTAGCTACTTTCACTGCGAAACACGTTATTTCGTTGAACTTCATCGTTCCATGAATGTTTCGTGAAATAAACATGATTTAACGGAGATTTAGCTTAAATTTGATGTTTTCTTTGATTGCTAACTGCGAATCACGTTATTTCGTTGAATTTCATCGTTCATTAATGTTTCGTGAAATTACCATGATTTAGCGGAAATTAAGCTTAATTTTGATGTTTTCATAGATATCTATCTACTTAAGCTGCGAACTCGTTATTTCGTTGAATTTCATCGTTTCTTGATTTTTTCGTGAAATAAACATCTTCTAGCTTAGATTTAGCTTAATTTTGATGTTTTCGTAGATATGTAGATACTTTCACTGCGAAAAACGTTGTTTCGATGAATTTCATCGTTTCATTAATTTTTCGTGAAATAAACGTCATTTAACGGTGATTTAGTTTAATTTTGATATTTTCACAGATATCTAGCTACTTTCACAGCGAAACACGTTATTTCGTTGTTTTTCATCGCTTCATGAATGTTTCGTGAAATTACATCTTCTAGCTTAGATTTAGCTTAATTTTGATGTTTTCGTAGATATGTAGTTACTTTCACTGCGAAAAACGTTATTCCGATGAATTTCATTGTTTCATGAATGTTTCGTGAAATAAACATCATTTAACGGTGATTTAGTTTAATTTTGATGTTTTCACAGATATCTAGCTACTTTCACTACGAAGCACGTTATTAAGTCGCAATACATCGTTTCATTAATGTTTCGTGAAATAACCATGATTTAGCGGAGATTAAGCTTAATTTTGATGTTTTCAGAGATATCTATCTACTTTCGCTGCGAACACGTAATTTCGTTGAATTTCATCGTTTCATGAATTTTTCGTGAAATAAACATGATTTAACGGAGATTTAGCTTAATTGTGATGTTTTATACGATTTCTATCTACTATCACTGCGAAACACGTTATTTACTTGAATTTCATAGTTCATGAATGTTTCGTGAAATAAACATGATTTAGCGGAGATTCACTTTAATTTTAATGTTTTCACAGATATCTAGCTACTTTCACTGCGAAACACGTTATTTCGTTGAACTTCAACGTTCCATGAATGTTTCGTGAAATAAACATGATTTAACGGAGATTTAGCTTAATTTTGATGTTTTCTACGATTTCTAGCTACTATCACTGCGAAACACGTTATTTACTTGAATTTCATAGTTCATGAATGTTTCGTGAAATAAACATGATTTAGCGGAGATTCAGTTTAATTTTAATGTTTTCACAGATATCTAGCTACTTTCACTGCGAAACACGTTATTTCGTTGAACTTCAACGTTCCATGAATGTTTCGTGAAATAAACATGATTTAACGGAGATTTAGCTTAATTTTGATGTTTTCTACGATTTCTAGCTACTATCACTGCGAAACACGTTATTTACTTGAATTTCAAAGTTCATGAATGTTTCGTGAAATAAACATGATTTAGCGGAGATTCAGTTTAATTTTAATGTTTTCACAGATATCTAGCTACTTTCACTGCGAAACACGTTATTTCGTTGAACTTCATCGTTCCATGAATGTTCTGTAAATTGACCGTGATTTAGCGGAGATTCAGTTTAATTTTTATGTTTTCACAGATATCTAGCTACTTTCACAGCGAAACACGTTATTTCGTTGAATTTCATCGTTTCATCAATGTTTCGTGAAATAAACATGATTTAGCGGAGATTTAACGGAGATTTAGCTTAAATTTGATGTTTTCTTTGATTGCTAACTGCGAATCACGTTATTTCGTTGAATTTCATCGTTTCTTTAATGTTTCGTGAAATTACCATGATTTAGCGGAAATTAAGCTTAATTTTGATGTTTTCATAGATATCTATCTACTTTCACTGCGAAACACGTTATTTCGTTGAATTTCATCGTTTAATTAATGTTTCGTGAAATAACCATGATTTAGCGGAAATTTAGTTTATTTTTGACGTTTTCTACGATTTCTAGCTACTTTCACTGCGAAACACGTTATTTCGTTGTTTTTCATCGTTTCTTGAATGTTTCGTGAAATTAACATCTTCTAGCTTAGATTTAGCTTAATTTTGATGTTTTCGTAGATATGTAATTACTTTCACTGCGTAAAACGTTATTCCGATGAATTTCATCGTTTCAAGAATGTTTCTTGAAATAACCATGATTTAGTGAAGATTTAGTTTACTTTTGATGTTTTCACAGATATCTAGCTACTTTCACTTCAAAACACGTTATTTCGTTGAATTTCATCGTTTCATGAATGTTTAGTAAATTGACCGTGATTTAGCGGAGATTCAGTTTAATTTTGATGTTTTCACAGATATCTAGCTACTCTCACTGCGAAACACGTTTTTTCGTTGTAGTTCATCGTTTCATCAATGTTTCGTGAAATAAACATGATTTAACGGAGATTTAGCTTAAATTTCATGTTTTCTTTGATTGCTAACTGCGAATCACGTTATTTCGTTGAATTTCATCGTTTCATTAATGTTTCGTGAAATTACCATGATTTAGCGGATATTAAGCTTAATTTTGATGTTTTCATAGATATCTATCTACTTTCGCTGCGAACACGTTATTTCTTTGAATTTCATCGTTTCATGAATTTTTCGTGAAATAAACGTCATTTAACGGTGATTTAGTTTAATTTTGATGTTTTCAGAGATATCTAGCTACTTTCACAGCGAAACACGTTATTTCGTTGTTTTTCATCGTTTCTTGAATGTTTCGTGAAATTAACATCTTCTAGCTTAGATTTAGCTTAATTTTGATGTTTTCGTAGATATGTAGTTACTTTCACTGCGAAAAACGTTATTCCGATGAATTTCATTGTTTCATGAATGTTTCGTGAAATAAACATCATTTAACGGTGATTTAGTTTAATTTTGATGTTTTCACTGATATCTAGCTACTTTCACTGCGAAGCACGTTATTTCGTCGCAATACATCGTTTCATTAATGTTTCGTGAAATAACCATGATTTAGCGGAGATTAAGCTTAATTTTGATGTTTTCCGAGATATCTATCTACTTTCGCTGCGAACACGTAATTTCGTTGAATTTCATCGTTTCATGAATTTTTCGTGAAATAAACATGATTTAGCGGAGATTTAGCTTAATTTTGATGTTTTCTACGATTTCTAGCTACTATCACTGCGAAACACGTTTTTTACTTGAATTTCATAGTTTCATGAATGTTTCGTGAAATAAACATGATTTAGCGGAGATTCAGTTTAATTTTAATGTTTTCACAGATATCTAGCTACTTTCACTTCAAAACACGTTATTTCGTTGAATTTCATCGTTTCAAGAATGTTTCTTGAAATAACCATGATTTAGTTATGATTTAGTTTACTTTTGTTGTTTTCACAGTAATCAAGCTACTTTCACTTCAAAACACGTTATTTCGTTGAATTTCATCGTTTCATGAAAGTTTCGTAAATTGACCGTGATTTAGCGGAGATTCAGTTTAATTTTTATGTTTTCACAGATATCTAGACACATTCACAGCGAAACACGTAATTTCGTTGAATTTCGTCCTTTCATGAATATTTCGTGAAATTAACATCTTCTAGCTTAGATTTAGCTTAATTTTGATGTTTTCGTAGATATGTTGATACTTTCACTGCGAAAAACGTTATTACAATGAATTTCATCGTTTCATGAATTTTTCGTGAAATAAACATCATTTAACAATGATTTTGTATAATTTTGATGTTTTCACTGATATCTAGCTGCTTTCATTGCGAAACACGTTATTTCGTTGAAATTCATCGTTTCATTAATGTTTCGTGAAATAACCATGATTTAGCGGAGATTCAGTTTAATTTTAATGTTTTCACAGATATCTAGACACTTTCACTGCGAAACACGTAATTTCGTTGAATTTCGTCTTTTCATGAATATTTCGTGAAATTAACATCTTCTAGCTTAGATTTAGCTTAATTTTGATGTTTTCGTAGATATGTAGTTACTTTCACTGCGAAAAACGTAATTTCGTTGAACTTCATCGTTCCATGAATGTTTCGTGAAATAAACATGATTTAGAGAAGAATTAGCTTTGTTTTGATGTTTTCTGCGATATCTAGCTACTTTCAATGCGAATCAAGTTATTTCGTTGAATTTCATCGTTTCAAGAATGTTTCTTGAAATAACCATGATTTAGTGAAGATTTAGTTTACTTTTGATGTTTTCACAGTAATCTAGCTACTTTCACTTCAAAACACGTTATTTCGTTGAATTTCATCGTTTCATGAATGTTTCGTAAATTGACCGTGATTTAGCGGAGATTCAGCTTAATTTTTATGTTTTCACAGATATCTAGCTACTTTCACAGCGAAACACGTTATTTCGTTGAATTTCATCGTTTCATCAATGTTTCGTGAAATAAACATGATTTAACGGAGATTTAGCTTAAATTTGATGTTTTCTTTGATTGCTTACTGCGAATCACGTTATTTCGTTGAATTTCATCGTTTCATTAATGTTTCGTGAAATTACCATGATTTAGCGGAAATTAAGCTTAATTTTGATGTTTTCTTAGATATCTATCTACTTTCACTGCGAAACACGTTATTTCATTGGTTTTCATCGTTTCATGAATGTTTCGTGAAATAACCATGATTTAGCGGAGATTCAGTTTAATTTTAATGTTTTCACAGATATCTAGACACTTTCACTGCGAAACACGTAATTTCGTTGAATTTCGTCTTTTCATGAATATTTCGTGAAATTAACATCTTCTAGCTTAGATTTAGCTTAATTTTGATGTTTTCGTAGATATGCAGATACTTTCACTGCGAAAAACGTTATTACAATGAATTTCATCGTTTCATGAATTTTTCGTGAAATAAACATCATTTAACTATGATTTTGTTCAATTTTGATGTTTTCACTGATATCTAGCTGCTTTCATTGCGAAACACGTTATTTCGTTGAAATTCATCGTTTCATTAATGTTTCGTGAAATAACCATGATTTAGCGGAGATTAAGCTTAATTTTGATATTTTCACAGATATCTAGCTACTTTCACTGCGAAACACATTATTTCGCTGAATTTCATCGTTTCATGAATGTTTCGTGCAATAAACATGATTTAACGGAGATTTAGCTTAAATTTGATGTTTTCTTTGATTGCTAACTGCGAATCACGTTATTTCGTTGTATTTCATCCTTCCATTAGTGTTTCGTGAAATTACCATGATTTAGCGGAAATTAAGCTTAATTTTGATGTTTTCATAGATATCTATCTACTTACGCTGCGAACTCGTTATTTCGTTGAATTTCATCGTTTCATGAATTTTTCGTGAAATAAACATCTTCTAGCTTAGATTTAGCTTAATTTTGATGTTTTCGTAGATATGTAGATACTTTCACTGCGAAAAACGTTGTTTCGATGAATTTCATCGTTTCATGAATTTTTCGTGAAATAAACGTCATTTAGCGGTGATTTAGTTTAATTTTGATATTTTCACAGATATCTAGCTACTTTCACAGCGAAACACGTTATTTCGTTGTTTTTCATCGCTTCATGAATGTTTCGTGAAATTACATCTTCTAGCTTAGATTTAGCTTAATTTTGATGTTATCGTAGATATGTAGTTACTTTCACTGCAAAAAGAAAAACGTTATTCCGATGAATTTCATTGTTTCATGAATGTTTCGTGAAATAAACATCATTTAACGGAGATTTAGTTTAATTTTGATGTTTTCTACGATTTCTAGCTACTTTCACTGCGAAACACGTTATTTACTTGAATTTCATAGTTTCATGAATGTTTCGTGAAATAAACATGATTTAGCGGAGATTCAGTTTAATTTTAATGTTTTCACAGATATCTAGCTACTTTCACTGCGAAACACGTTATTTCGTTGAACTTCATCGTTCCATGAATGTTCTGTAAATTGACCGTGATTTAGCGGAGATTCAGTTTAATTTTTATGTTTTCACAGATAACTAGCTACTTTCACAGCGAAACACGTTATTTCGTTGAATTTCATCGTTTCATCAATGTTTCGTGAAATAAACATGATTTAGCGGAGATTTAACGGAGATTTAGCTTAAATTTGATGTTTTCTTTGATTGCTAACTGCGAATCACGTTATTTCGTTGAATTTCATCGTTTCTTTAATGTTTCGTGAAATTACCATGATTTAGCGGAAATTAAGCTTAATTTTGATGTTTTCATAGATATCTATCTACTTTCACTGCGAAACACGTTATTTCGTTGAATTTCATCGTTTAATTAATGTTTCGTGAAATAACCATGATTTAGCGGAAATTTAGTTTATTTTTGACGTTTTCTACGATTTCTAGCTACTTTCACTGCGAAACACGTTATTTCGTTGTTTTTCATCGTTTCTTGAATGTTTCGTGAAATTAACATCTTCTAGCTTAGATTTAGCTTAACTTTGATGTTTTCGTAGATATGTAATTACTTTCACTGCGTAAAACGTTATTCCGATGAATTTCATCGTTTCAAGAATGTTTCTTGAAATAACCATGATTTAGTGAAGATTTAGTTTACTTTTGATGTTTTCACAGATATCTAGCTACTTTCCGTTCAAAACACGTTATTTCGTTGAATTTCATCGTTTCATGAATGTTTCGTAAATTGACCGTGATTTAGCGGAGATTCAGTTTAATTTTGATGTTTTCACAGATATCTAGCTACTCTCACTGCGAAACACGTTTTTTCGTTGTAGTTCATCGTTTCATCAATGTTTCGTGAAATAAACATGATTTTACGGAGATTTAGCATAAATTTGATGTTTTCTTTGATTGCTAACTGCGAATCACGTTATTTCGTTGAATTTCATCGTTTCATTAATATTTCGTGAAATTACCATGATTTAGCGGATATTAAGCTTAAATTTGATGTTTTCATAGATATCTATCTACTTTCGCTGCGAACACGTTATTTCTTTGAATTTCATCGTTTCATGAATTTTTCGTGAAATAAACATCTTCTAGCTTAGATTTAGCTTAATTTTGATGATTTCGTATATATGTAGATACTTTCACTGCGAAAAACGTTGTTTCGATGAATTTCATCGTTTCATGAATTTTTCGTGAAATAAACGTCATTTAACGGTGATTTAGTTTAAATTTGATATTTTCACAGATATCTAGCTACTTTCACAGCGAAACACGTTATTTCGTTGTTTTTCATCGCTTCATGAATGTTTCGTGAAATTACATCTTCTAGCTTAGATTTAGCTTAATTTTGATGTTTTCGTAGATATGTAGTTACTTTCACTGCGAAAAACGTTATTCCGATGAATTTCATTGTTTCATGAATGTTTCGTGAAATAAACATCATTTAACGGTGATTTAGTTTAATTTTGATGTTTTCACTGATATCTAGCTACTTTCACTGCGAAGCACGTTATTTCGTCGCAATACATCGTTTCATTAATGTTTCGTGAAATAACCATGATTTAGCGGAGATTAAGCTTAATTTTGATGTTTTCAGAGATATCTATCTACTTTCGCTGCGAACACGTAATTTCGTTGAATTTCATCGTTTCATGAATTTTTCGTGAAATAAACATGATTTAACAGAGATTTAGCTTTGTTTTGATGTTTTCTGCGATTTCTAGCTACTTTCAATGCGAATCAAGTTATTTCGTTGAATTTCATCGTTTCAAGAATGTTTCTTGAAATAACCATGATTTAGTTAAGATTTAGTTTACTTTTGTTGTTTTCACAGTAATCTAGCTACTTTCACTTCAAAACACGTTATTTCGTTGAATTTCATCGTTTCATGAAAGTTTCGTAAATTGACCGTGATTTAGCGGAGATTCAGTTTAATTTTTATGTTTTCACAGATATCTAGACACATTCACAGCGAAACACGTAATTTCGTTGAATTTCGTCCTTTCATGAATATTTCGTGAAATTAACATCTTCTAGCTTAGATTTAGCTTAATTTTGATGTTTTCGTAGATATGTTGATACTTTCACTGCGAAAAACGTTATTACAATGAATTTCATCGTTTCATGAATTTTTCGTGAAATAAACATCATTTAACAATGATTTTGTTTAATTTTGATGTTTTCACTGATATCTAGCTGCTTTCATTGCGAAACACGTTATTTCGTTGAAATTCATCGTTTCATTAATGTTTCGTGAAATAACCATGATTTAGCGGAGATTCAGTTTAATTTTAATGTTTTCACAGATATCTAGACACTTTCACTGCGAAACACGTAATTTCGTTGAATTTCGTCTTTTCATGAATATTTCGTGAAATTAACATCTTCTAGCTTAGATTTAGCTTAATTTTGATGTTTTCATAGATATGCAGATACTTTCACTGCGAAAAACGTTATTACAATGAATTTCATCGTTTCATGAATTTTTCGTGAAATAAACATCATTTAACTATGATTTTGTTCAATTTTGATGTTTTCACTGATATCTAGCTGCTTTCATTGCAAAACACGTTATTTCGTTGAAATTCATCGTTTCATTAATGTTTCGTGAAATAACCATGATTTAGCGGAGATTAAGCTTAATTTTGATATTTTCACAGATATCCAGCTACTTTCACTTCAAAACACGTTATTTCGTTGAATTTCATCGTTTCATGAATGTTTCGTAAATTGACCGTGATTTAGCGGAGATTCAGTTTAATTTTGATGTTTTCACAGATATCTAGCTACTTTCACTGCGAAACACATTATTTAGTAGTATTTCATCGTTTCATCAATGTTTCGTGAAATAAACATGATTTAACGGAGATTTAGCTTAAATTTGATGGTTTCTTTGATTGCTAACTGCGAATCACGTTATTTCGTTGAATATCATCGTTCCATTAATGTTTCGTGAAATTACCATGATTTAGCGGAAATTAAGCTTAATTTTGATGTTTTCATAGATATCTATCTACTTACGCTGCGAACTCGTTATGTCGTTGAATTTCATCGTTTCATGAATTTTTCGTGAAATAAACATCTTCTAGCTTAGATTTAGCTTAATTTTGATGTTTTCGTAGATATGTAGTTACTTACACTGCGAAAAACGTTATTCCGATGAATTACATTGTTTCATGAATGTTTCGTGAAATAAACATCATTTAACGGTGATTTAGTTTAATTTTGATGTTTTCACAGATATCTAGCTACTTTCACTGCGAAGCACGTTATTTCGTCGCAATACATCGTTTCATTAATGTTTCGTGAAATAACCATGATTTAGCGGAGATTAAGCTTAATTTTGATGTTTTCAGAGATATCTATCTACTTTCGCTGCGAACACGTAATTTCGTTGAATTTCATCGTTTCATGAATTTTTCGTGAAATAAACATGATTTAACGGAGATTTAGCTTAATTTTGATGTTTTCTACGATTTCTAGCTACTATCACTGCGAAACACGTTATTTACTTGAATTTCATAGTTCATGAATGTTTCGTGAAATAAACATCATTTAACTATGATTTTGTTCAATTTTGATGTTTTCACTGATATCTAGCTGCTTTCATTGCGAAACACGTTATTTCGTTGAAATTCATCGTTTCATTAATGTTTCGTGAAATAACCATGATTTAGCGGAGATTAAGCTTAATTTTGATATTTTCACAGATATCTAGCTACTTTCACTGCGAAACACATTATTTCGCTGAATTTCATCGTTTCATGAATGTTTCGTGCAATAAACATGATTTAACGGAGATTTAGCTTAAATTTGATGTTTTCTTTGATTGCTAACTGCGAATCACGTTATTTCGTTGAATTTCATCGTTCCATTAGTGTTTCGTGAAATTACCATGATTTAGCGGAAATTAAGCTTAATTTTGATGTTTTCATAGATATCTATCTACTTAAGCTGCGAACTCGTTATTTCGTTGAATTTCATCGTTTCTTGATTTTTTCGTGAAATAAACATCTTCTAGCTTAGATTTAGCTTAATTTTGATGTTTTCGTAGATATGTAGATACTTTCACTGCGAAAAACGTTGTTTCGATGAATTTCATCGTTTCATTAATTTTTCGTGAAATAAACGTCATTTAACGGTGATTTAGTTTAATTTTGATATTTTCACAGATATCTAGCTACTTTCACAGCGAAACACGTTATTTCGTTGGTTTTCATCGCTTCATGAATGTTTCGTGAAATTACATCTTCTAGCTTAGATTTAGCTTAATTTTGATGTTTTCGTAGATATGTAGTTACTTTCACTGCGAAAAACGTTATTCCGATGAATTTCATTGTTTCATGAATGTTTCGTGGAATAAACATCATTTAACGGTGATTTAGTTTAATTTTGATGTTTTCACAGATATCTAGCTACTTTCACTGCGAAACACGTTATTTACTTGAATTTCATAGTTTCATGAATGTTTCGTGAAATAAACATGATTTAGCGGAGATTCAGTTTAATTTTAATGTTTTCACAGATATCTAGCTACTTTCACTGCGAAACACGTTATTTCGTTGAACTTCATCGTTCCATGAATGTTCTGTAAATTGACCGTGATTTAGCGGAGATTCAGTTTAATTTTTATGTTTTCACAGATAACTAGCTACTTTCACAGCGAAACACGTTATTTCGTTGAATTTCATCGTTTCATCAATGTTTCGTGAAATAAACATGATTTAGCGGAGATTTAACGGAGATTTAGCTTAAATTTGATGTTTTCTTTGATTGCTAACTGCGAATCACGTTATTTCGTTGAATTTCATCGTTTCTTTAATGTTTCGTGAAATTACCATGATTTAGCGGAAATTAAGCTTAATTTTGATGTTTTCATAGATATCTATCTACTTTCACTGCGAAACACGTTATTTCGTTGAATTTCATCGTTTAATTAATGTTTCGTGAAATAACCATGATTTAGCGGAAATTTAGATTATTTTTGACGTTTTCTACGATTTCTAGCTACTTTCACTGCGAAACACGTTATTTCGTTGTTTTTCATCGTTTCTTGAATGTTTCGTGAAATTAACATCTTCTAGCTTAGATTTAGCTTAATTTTGATGTTTTCGTAGATATGTAATTACTTTCACTGCGTAAAACGTTATTCCGATGAATTTCATCGTTTCAAGAATGTTTCTTGAAATAACCATGATTTAGTGAAGATTTAGTTTACTTTTGATGTTTTCACAGATATCTAGCTACTTTCCGTTCAAAACACGTTATTTCGTTGAATTTCATCGTTTCATGAATGTTTCGTAAATTGACCGTGATTTAGCGGAGATTCAGTTTAATTTTGATGTTTTCACAGATATCTAGCTACTCTCACTGCGAAACACGTTTTTTCGTTGTAGTTCATCGTTTCATCAATGTTTCGTGAAATAAACATGATTTAACGGAGATTTAGCATAAATTTGATGTTTTCTTTGATTGCTAACTGCGAATCACGTTATTTCGTTGAATTTCATCGTTTCATTAATATTTCGTGAAATTACCATGATTTAGCGGATATTAAGCTTAAATTTGATGTTTTCATAGATATCTATCTACTTTCGCTGCGAACACGTTATTTCTTTGAATTTCATCGTTTCATGAATTTTTCGTGAAATAAACATCTTCTAGCTTAGATTTAGCTTAATTTTGATGATTTCGTATATATGTAGATACTTTCACTGCGAAAAACGTTGTTTCGATGAATTTCATCGTTTCATGAATTTTTCGTGAAATAAACGTCATTTAACGGTGATTTAGTTTAAATTTGATATTTTCATAGATATCTAGCTACTTTCACAGCGAAACACGTTATTTCGTTGTTTTTCATCGCTTCATGAATGTTTCGTGAAATTACATCTTCTAGCTTAGATTTAGCTTAATTTTGATGTTTTCGTAGATATGTAGTTACTTTCACTGCGATAAACGTTATTCCGATGAATTTCATTGTTTCATGAATGTTTCGTGAAATAAACATCATTTAACGGTGATTTAGGTTAATTTTGATGTTTTCACAGATATCTAGCTACTTTCACTGCGAAGCACGTTATTTCGTCGCAATACATCGTTTCATTAATGTTTCGTGAAATAACCATGATTTAGCGGAGATTAAGCTTAATTTTGATGTTTTCAGAGATATCTATCTACTTTCGCTGCGAACACGTAATTTCGTTGAATTTCATCGTTTCATGAATTTTTCGTGAAATAAACATGATTTAGAGGAGATTTAGCTTAGTTTTGATGTTTTCTGCGATTTCTAGCTACTTTCATTGCGAATCAAGTTATTTCGTTGAATTTCATCGTTTCAAGAATGTTTCTTGAAATAACCATGATTTAGTGAAGATTTAGTTTACTTTTGATGTTTTCACAGTAATCTAGCTACTTTCACTTCAAAACACGATATTTCGTTGAATTTCATCGTTTCATGAAAGTTTCGTAAATTGACCGTGATTTAGCGGAGATTCAGTTTAATTTTTATGTTTTCACAGATATCTAGACACATTCACAGCGAAACACGTAATTTCGTTGAATTTCGTCCTTTCATGAATATTTCGTGAAATTAACATCTTCTAGCTTAGATTTAGCTTAATTTTGATGTTTTCGTAGATATGTTGATACTTTCACTGCGAAAAACGTTATTACAATGAATTTCATCGTTTCATGAATTTTTCGTGAAATAAACATCATTTAACAATGATTTTGTTTAATTTTGATGTTTTCACTGATATCTAGCTGCTTTCATTGCGAAACACGTTATTTCGTTGAAATTCATCGTTTCATTAATGTTTCGTGAAATAACCATGATTTAGCGGAGATTCAGTTTAATTTTAATGTTTTCACAGATATCTAGACACTTTCACTGCGAAACACGTAATTTCGTTGAATTTCGTCTTTTCATGAATATTTCGTGAAATTAACATCTTCTAGCTTAGATTTAGCTTAATTTTGATGTTTTCGTAGATATGCAGATACTTTCACTGCGAAAAACGTTATTACAATGAATTTCATCGTTTCATGAATTTTTCGTGAAATAAACATCATTTAACTATGATTTTGTTCAATTTTGATGTTTTCACTGATATCTAGCTGCTTTCATTGCAAAACACGTTATTTCGTTGAAATTCATCGTTTCATTAATGTTTCGTGAAATAACCATGATTTAGCGGAGATTAAGCTTAATTTTGATATTTTCACAGATATCCAGCTACTTTCACTTCAAAACACGTTATTTCGTTGAATTTCATCGTTTCATGAATGTTTCGTAAATTGACCGTGATTTAGCGGAGATTCAGTTTAATTTTGATGTTTTCACAGATATCTAGCTACCTTCACTGCGAAACACATTGTTTAGTAGTATTTCATCGTTTCATCAATGTTTCGTGAAATAAACATGATTTAACGGAGATTTAGCTTAAATTTGATGGTTTCTTTGATTGCTAACTGCGAATCACGTTATTTCGTTGAATATCATCGTTCCATTAATGTTTCGTGAAATTACCATGATTTAGCGGAAATTAAGCTTAATTTTGATGTTTTCATAGATATCTATCTACTTACGCTGCGAACTCGTTATGTCGTTGAATTTCATCGTTTCATGAATTTTTCGTGAAATAAACATCTTCTAGCTTAGATTTAGCTTAATTTTGATGTTTTCGTAGATATGTAGTTACTTACACTGCGAAAAACGTTATTCCGATGAATTACATTGTTTCATGAATGTTTCGTGAAATAAACATCATTTAACGGTGATTTAGTTTAATTTTGATGTTTTCACAGATATCTAGCTACTTTCACTGCGAAGCACGTTATTTCGTCGCAATACATCGTTTCATTAATGTTTCGTGAAATAACCATGATTTAGCGGAGATTAAGCTTAATTTTGATGTTTTCAGAGATATCTATCTACTTTCGCTGCGAACACGTAATTTCGTTGAATTTCATCGTTTCATGAATTTTTCGTGAAATAAACATGATTTAACGGAGATTTAGCTTAATTTTGATGTTTTCTACGATTTCTAGCTACTATCACTGCGAAACACGTTATTTACTTGAATTTCATAGTTCATGAGTGTTTCGTGAAATAAGCATGATTTAGCGGAGATTTAGCTTTGTTTTGATGTGTTCTGCGATTTCTAGCTACTTTCAATGCGAAACACGTTATTTCGTTGCAAATCATCGTTTCATTAATGTTTCGTGAAATAACAATGATTTAGCGGAGATTAAGCTTAATTTTGATGTTTTCATAGATATCTATATACTTTCTCTGCGAACACGTTATTTCGTTGAATTTCATCGTTTAATTAATCTTTCGTGAAATAACCATGATTTAGCGGAAATTTAGCTTAATTTTGACGTTTTCTACGATTTCTAGCTACTTTCACTGCGAAACACGTTATTTCGTTGTTTTTCATCGTTTCTTGAATGTTTCGTGAAATTAACATCTTCTAGCTTAGATTTAGCTTAATTTTGATGTTTTCGTGGATATGTAATTACTTTCACTGCGTAAAACGTTATTCCGATGAATTTCATCGTTTCAAGAATGTTTCTTGAAATAACCATGATTTAGTGAAGATTTAGTTTACTTTTGATGCTTTCACAGATATCTATCTACTTTCACTTCAAAACACGTTATTTCGTTGAATTTCATCGTTTCATGAATGTTTCGTAAATTGATCGTGATTTAGCGGAGATTCAGTTTAATTTTGATGTTTTCACAGATATCTAGCTACTTTCACTGCGAAACACGTTATTTCGTTGAATTTCATCGTTTCATCAATGTTTCGTGAAATAAACATGATTTAACGGAGATTTTGCTTAAATTTGATGTTTTCTTTGATTGCTAACTGCGAATCACGTTATTTCGTTGAATATCATCGTTCCATTAATGTTTCGTGAAATTACCATGATTTAGCGGAAATTAAGCTTACTTTTGATGTTTTCATAGATATCTATCTACTTACGCTGCGAACTCGTTATGTCGTTGAATTTCATCGATTCATGAATTTTTCGTGAAATAAACATCTTCTAGCTTAGATTTAGCTTAATTTTGATGTTTTCGTAGATATGTAGTTACTTACACTGCGAAAAACGTTATTCCGATGAATTACATTGTTTCATGAATGTTTCGTGAAATAAACATCATTTAACGGTGATTTAGTTTAATTTTGATGTTTTCACAGATATCTAGCTACTTTCACTGCGAAGCACGTTATTTCGTCGCAATACATCGTTTCATTAATGTTTCGTGAAATAACCATGATTTAGCGGAGATTAAGCTTAATTTTGATGTTTTCAGAGATATCTATCTACTTTCGCTGCGAACACGTAATTTCGTTGAATTTCATCGTTTCATGAATTTTTCGTGAAATAAACATGATTTAACGGAGATTTAGCTTAATTTTGATGTTTTCTACGATTTCTAGCTACTATCACTGCGAAACACGTTATTTACTTGAATTTCATAGTTCATGAGTGTTTCGTGAAATAAGCATGAATTTAGCGGAGATTTAGCTTTGTTTTGATGTGTTCTGCGATTTCTAGCTACTTTCAATACGAAACACGTTATTTCGTTGCAAATCATCGTTTCATTAATGTTTCGTGAAATAACAATGACTTAGCGGAGATTAAGCTTAATTTTGATGTTTTCATAGATATCTATATACTTTCTCTGCGAACACGTTATTTCGTTGAATTTCATCGTTTAATTAATCTTTCGTGAAATAACCATGATTTAGCGGAAATTTAGCTTAATTTTGACGTTTTCTACGATTTCTAGCTACTTTCACTGCGAAACACGTTATTTCGTTGTTTTTCATCGTTTCTTGAATGTTTCGTGAAATTAACATCTTCTAGCTTAGATTTAGCTTAATTTTGATGTTTTCGTGGATATGTAATTACTTTCACTGCGTAAAACGTTATTCCGATGAATTTCATCGTTTCAAGAATGTTTCTTGAAATAACCATGATTTAGTGAAGATTTAGTTTACTTTTGATGCTTTCACAGATATCTATCTACTTTCACTTCAAAACACGTTATTTCGTTGAATTTCATCGTTTCATGAATGTTTCGTAAATTGATCGTGATTTAGCGGAGATTCAGTTTAATTTTGATGTTTTCACAGATATCTAGCTACTTTCACTGCGAAACACGTTATTTCGTTGAATTTCATCGTTTCATCAATGTTTCGTGAAATAAACATGATTTAACGGAGATTTTGCTTAAATTTGATGTTTTCTTTGATTGCTTACTGTGAATCACGTTATTTCGTTGAATTTCATCGTTTCATTAATGTTTCGTGAAATTACCATGATTTAGCGGAGATTAAGCTTAATTTTGATGTTTTCATAGATATCTATCTACTTTCACTGCGAAACACGTTATTTCATTGGTTTTCATCGTTTCATGAATGTTTCGTGAAATAACCATGATTTAGCGGAGATTCAGTTTAATTTTAATGTTTTCACAGATATCTAGACACTTTCACTGCGAAACACGTAATTTCGTTGAATTTCGTCTTTTCATGAATATTTCGTTAAATTAACATCTTCTAGCTTAGATTTAGCTTAATTTTGATGTTTTCATAGATATGCAGATACTTTCACTGCGAAAAACGTTATTACAATGAATTTCATCGTTTCATGAATTTTTCGTGAAATTAACATCATTTAACTATGATTTTGTTCAATTTTGATGTTTTCACTGATATCTAGCTGCTTTCATTGCGAAACACGTCATTTCGCTGAAATTCGTCGTTTCATTAATGTTTCGTGAAATAACCATGATTTAGCGGAGATTAAGCTTAATTTTGATATTTTCACAGATATCTAGCTACTTTCACTGCGAAACACATTATTTCGCTGAATTTCATCGTTTCATGAATGTTTCGTGCAATAAACATGATTTAACGGAGATTTAGCTTAAATTTGACGTTTTCTTTGATTGCTAACTGCGAATCACGTTATTTCGTTGAATTTCATCGTTCCATTAGTGTTTCGTGAAATTACCATGATTTAGCGGAAATTAAGCTTAATTTTGATGTTTTCATAGATATCTATCTACATTCACTGCGAAACACGTTATTTCATTGGTTTTCATCGTTTCATGAATGTTTCGTGAAATACACATTATTTAGCGGAGATTTAGCTTTGTTTTGATGTGTTCTGCGATTTCTAGCTACTTTCAATGCGAAACACGTTATTTCGTTGCAAATCATCGTTTCATTAATGTTTCTTGAAATAACAATGATTTAGCGGAGATTAAGCTTAATTTTGATGTTTTCATAGATATCTATATACTTTCTCTGCGAACACGTTATTTCGTTGAATTTCATCGTTTAATTAATCTTTCGTGAAATAACCATGATTTAGCGGAAATTTAGCTTAATTTTGACGTTTTCTACGATTTCTAGCTACTTTCACAGCGAAACACGTTATTTCGTTGTTTTTCATCGCTTCATGAATGTTTCGTGAAATTACATCTTCTAGCTTAGATTTTGCTTAATTTTGATGTTTTCGTAGATATGTAGTTACTTTCACTGCGAAAAACGTTATTCCGATGAATTTAATTGTTTCATGAATGTTTCGTGAAATAAACATCATTTAACGGTGATTTAGTTTAATTTTGATGTTTTCACAGATATCTAGCTACTTTCACTGCGAAGCACGTTATTTCGTCGCAATACATCGTTTCATTAATGTTTCGTGATATAACCATGATTTAGCGGAAATTTAGCTTAATTTTGACGTTTTCTACGATTTCTAGCTACTTTCACTGCGAAACACGATATTTCGTTGTTTTTCATCGTTTCTTGAATGTTTCGTGAAATTAACATCTTCTAGCTTAGATTTAGCTTAATTTTGATGTTTTCGTAGATATGTAATTACTTTCACTGCGTAAAACGTTATTCCGATGAATTTCATCGTTTCAAGAATGTTTCTTGAAATAACCATGATTTAGTGAAGATTTAGTTTACTTTTGATGCTTTCACAGATATCTAGCTACTTTCACTTCAAAACACGTTATTTCGTTGAATTTCATCGTTTCATGAATGTTTCGTAAATTGACCGTGATTTAGCGGAGATTCAGTTTAATTTTGATGTTTTCACAGATATCTAGCTACTTTCACTGCGAAACACGTTATTTCGTTGAATTTCATCGTTTCATCAATGTTTCGTGAAATAAACATGATTTAACGGAGATTTAGCTTAAATTTGATGTTTTCTTTGATTGCTTACTGCGAATCACGTTATTTCGTTGAATTTCATCTTTTCATTAATGTTTCGTGAAATTACCATGATTTAGCGGAAATTAAGCTTAATTTTGATGTTTTCATAGATATCTGTCTACTTTCACTGCGAAACACGTTATTTCATTGTTTTCATCGTTTCAAGAATGTTTCTTGAAATAACCATGATTTAGTGAAGATTTAGTTTTCTTTTGATGTTTTCACAGTTATCTAGCTACTTTCACTTCAAAACACGTTATTTCGTTGAATTTCATCGTTTCATGAATGTTTCGTAAATTGACCGTGATTTAGCGGAGTTTCAGTTTAATTTTGATGTTTTCACAGATATCTGGCTACTCTCACTGCGAAACACGTTATTTCGTTGTTTTTCATCGCTTCATGAATGTTTCGTGAAATTACATCTTCTAGCTTAGATTTAGCTTAATTTTGATGTTTTCGTAGATATGTAGTTACTTTCACTGCGAAAAACGTTATTCCGATGAATTTCATTGTTTCATGAATGTTTCGTGAAATAAACATCATTTAACGGTGATTTAGTTTAATTTTGATGTTTTCACAGATATCTAGCTACTTTCACTTCAAAACACGTTATTTCGTTGAATTTCATCGTTTCATGAATGTTTCGTAAATTGACCGTGATTTAGCGGAGATTCAGTTTAATTTTGATGTTTTCACAGATATCTAGCTACTTTCACTGCGAAACACATTATTTAGTAGTATTTCATCGTTTCATCAATGTTTCGTGAAATAAACATGATTTAACGGAGATTTAGCTTAAATTTGATGGTTTCTTTGATTGCTAACTGCGAATCACGTTATTTCGTTGAATATCATCGTTCCATTAATGTTTCGTGAAATTACCATGATTTAGCGGAAATTAAGCTTAATTTTGATGTTTTCATAGATATCTATCTACTTACGCTGCGAACTCGTTATGTCGTTGAATTTCATCGTTTCATGAATTTTTCGTGAAATAAACATCTTCTAGCTTAGATTTAGCTTAATTTTGATGTTTTCGTAGATATGTAGTTACTTACACTGCGAAAAACGTTATTCCGATGAATTACATTGTTTCATGAATGTTTCGTGAAATAAACATCATTTAACGGTGATTTAGTTTAATTTTGATGTTTTCACAGATATCTAGCTACTTTCACTGCGAAGCACGTTATTTCGTCGCAATACATCGTTTCATTAATGTTTCGTGAAATAACCATGATTTAGCGGAGATTAAGCTTAATTTTGATGTTTTCAGAGATATCTATCTACTTTCGCTGCGAACACGTAATTTCGTTGAATTTCATCGTTTCATGAATTTTTCGTGAAATAAACATGATTTAACGGAGATTTAGCTTAATTTTGATGTTTTCTACGATTTCTAGCTACTATCACTGCGAAACACGTTATTTACTTGAATTTCATAGTTCATGAGTGTTTCGTGAAATAAGCATGATTTAGCGGAGATTTAGCTTTGTTTTGATGTGTTCTGCGATTTCTAGCTACTTTCAATGCGAAACACGTTATTTCGTTGCAAATCATCGTTTCATTAATGTTTCGTGAAATAACAATGATTTAGCGGAGATTAAGCTTAATTTTGATGTTTTCATAGATATCTATATACTTTCTCTGCGAACACGTTATTTCGTTGAATTTCATCGTTTAATTAATCTTTCGTGAAATAACCATGATTTAGCGGAAATTTAGCTTAATTTTGACGTTTTCTACGATTTCTAGCTACTTTCACTGCGAAACACGTTATTTCGTTGTTTTTCATCGTTTCTTGAATGTTTCGTGAAATTAACATCTTCTAGCTTAGATTTAGCTTAATTTTGATGTTTTCGTGGATATGTAATTACTTTCACTGCGTAAAACGTTATTCCGATGAATTTCATCGTTTCAAGAATGTTTCTTGAAATAACCATGATTTAGTGAAGATTTAGTTTACTTTTGATGCTTTCACAGATATCTATCTACTTTCACTTCAAAACACGTTATTTCGTTGAATTTCATCGTTTCATGAATGTTTCGTAAATTGATCGTGATTTAGCGGAGATTCAGTTTAATTTTGATGTTTTCACAGATATCTAGCTACTTTCACTGCGAAACACGTTATTTCGTTGAATTTCATCGTTTCATCAATGTTTCGTGAAATAAACATGATTTAACGGAGATTTTGCTTAAATTTGATGTTTTCTTTGATTGCTTACTGTGAATCACGTTATTTCGTTGAATTTCATCGTTTCATTAATGTTTCGTGAAATTACCATGATTTAGCGGAAATTAAGCTTAATTTTGATGTTTTCATAGATATCTATCTACTTTCACTGCGAAACACGTTATTTCATTGGTTTTCATCGTTTCATGAATGTTTCGTGAAATAACCATGATTTAGCGGAGATTCAGTTTAATTTTAATGTTTTCACAGATATCTAGACACTTTCACTGCGAAACACGTAATTTCGTTGAATTTCGTCTTTTCATGAATATTTCGTTAAATTAACATCTTCTAGCTTAGATTTAGCTTAATTTTGATGTTTTCATAGATATGCAGATACTTTCACTGCGAAAAACGTTATTACAATGAATTTCATCGTTTCATGAATTTTTCGTGAAATTAACATCATTTAACTATGATTTTGTTCAATTTTGATGTTTTCACTGATATCTAGCTGCTTTCATTGCGAAACACGTCATTTCGCTGAAATTCGTCGTTTCATTAATGTTTCGTGAAATAACCATGATTTAGCGGAGATTAAGCTTAATTTTGATATTTTCACAGATATCTAGCTACTTTCACTGCGAAACACATTATTTCGCTGAATTTCATCGTTTCATGAATGTTTCGTGCAATAAACATGATTTAACGGAGATTTAGCTTAAATTTGACGTTTTCTTTGATTGCTAACTGCGAATCACGTTATTTCGTTGAATTTCATCGTTCCATTAGTGTTTCGTGAAATTACCATGATTTAGCGGAAATTAAGCTTAATTTTGATGTTTTCATAGATATCTATCTACTTTCGCTGCGAACTCGTTATTTCGTTGAATTTCATCGTTTCATGAATTTTTCGTGAAATAAACATCTTCTAGCTTAGATTTAGCTTAATTTTGATGTTTTCGTAGATATGTAGTTACTTTCACTGCGAAAAACGTTATTCCGATGAATTACATTGTTTCATGAATGTTTCGTGAAATAAACATCATTTAACGGTGATTTAGTTTAATTTTGATGTTTTCACAGATATCTAGCTACTTTCACTGCGAAGCACGTTATTTCGTCGCAATACATCGTTTCATTAATGTTTCGTGAAATAACCATGATTTAGCGGAGATTAAGCTTAATTTTGATGTTTTCAGAGATATCTATCTACTTTCGCTGCGAACACGTAATTTCGTTGAATTTCATCGTTTCATGAATTTTTCGTGAAATACTCATGATTTAACGGAGATTTAGCTTAATTTTGATGTTTTCTACGATTTCTAGCTACTATCACTGCGAAACACGTTATTTACTTGAATTTCATAGTTCATGAGTGTTTCGTGAAATAAGCATGATTTAGCGGAGATTTAGCTTTGTTTTGATGTGTTCTGCGATTTCTAGCTACTTTCAATGCGAAACACGTTATTTCGTTGCAAATCATCGTTTCATTAATGTTTCGTGAAATAACAATGACTTAGCGTAGATTAAGCTTAATTTTGATGTTTTCATAGATATCTATATACTTTCTCTGCGAACACGTTATTTCGTTGAATTTCATCGTTTAATTAATCTTTCGTGAAATAACCATGATTTAGCAAATTTAGCTTAATTTTGACGTTTTCTACGATTTCTAGCTACTTTCACTGCGAAACACGTTATTTCGTTGTTTTTCATCGTTTCTTGAATGTTTCGTGAAATTAACATCTTCTAGCTTAGATTTAGCTTAATTTTGATGTTTTCGTAGATATGTAATTACTTTCACTGCGTAAAACGTTATTCCGATGAATTTCATCGTTTCAAGAATGTTTCTTGAAATAACCATGATTTAGTGAAGATTTAGTTTACTTTTGATGCTTTCACAGATATCTATCTACTTTCACTTCAAAACACGTTATTTCGTTGAATTTCATCGTTTCAGGAATGTTTCGTAAATTGATCGTGATTTAGCGGAGATTCAGTTTAATTTTGATGTTTTCACAGATATCTAGCTACTTTCACTGCGAAACACGTTATTTCGTTGAATTTCATCGTTTCATCAATGTTTCGTGAAATAAACATGATTTAACGGAGATTTTGCTTAAATTTGATGTTTTCTTTGATTGCTTACTGTGAATCACGATATTTCGTTGAATTTCATCGTTTCATTAATGTTTCGTGAAATTACCATGATTTAGCGGAAATTAAGCTTAATTTTGATGTTTTCATAGATATCTATCTACTTTCACTGCGAAACACGTTATTTCATTGGTTTTCATCGTTTCATGAATGTTTCGTGAAATAACCATGATTTAGCGGAGATTCAGTTTAATTTTAATGTTTTCACAGATATCTAGACACTTTCACTGCGAAACACGTAATTTCGTTGAATTTCGTCTTTTCATGAATATTTCGTTAAATTAACATCTTCTAGCTTAGATTTAGCTTAATTTTGATGTTTTCATAGATATGCAGATACTTTCACTGCGAAAAACGTTATTACAATGAATTTCATCGTTTCATGAATTTTTCGTGAAATAAACATCATTTAACTATGATTTTGTTCAATTTTGATGTTTTCACTGATATCTAGCTGCTTTCATTGCGAAACACGTTATTTCGCTGAAATTCGTCGTTTCATTAATGTTTCGTGAAATAACCATGATTTAGCGGAGATTAAGCTTAATTTTGATATTTTCACAGATATCTAGCTACTTTCACTGCGAAACACATTATTTCGCTGAATTTCATCGTTTCATGAATGTTTCGTGCAATAAACATGATTTAACGGAGATTTAGCTTAAATTTGATGTTTTCTTTGATTGCTAACTGCGAATCACGTTATTTCGTTGAATTTCATCGTTCCATTAGTGTTTCGTGAAATTACCATGATTTAGCGGAAATTAAGCTTAATTTTGATGTTTTCATAGATATCTATCTACATTCACTGCGAAACACGTTATTTCATTGGTTTTCATCGTTTCATGAATGTTTCGTGAAATACACATTATTTAGCGGAGATTTAGCTTTGTTTTGATGTGTTCTGCGATTTCTAGCTACTTTCAATGCGAAACACGTTATTTCGTTGCAAATCATCGTTTCATTAATGTTTCGTGAAATAACAATGATTTAGCGGAGATTAAGCTTAATTTTGATGTTTTCATAGATATCTATATACTTTCTCTGCGAACACGTTATTTCGTTGAATTTCATCGTTTAATTAATCTTTCGTGAAATAACCATGATTTAGCGGAAATTTAGCTTAATTTTGACGTTTTCTACGATTTCTAGCTACTTTCACAGCGAAACACGTTATTTCGTTGTTTTTCATCGCTTCATGAATGTTTCGTGAAATTACATCTTCTAGCTTAGATTTAGCTTAATTTTGATGTTTTCGTAGATATGTAGTTACTTTCACTGCGAAAAACGTTATTCCGATGAATTTCATTGTTTCATGAATGTTTCGTGAAATAAACATCATTTAACGGTGATTTAGTTTAATTTTGATGTTTTCACAGATATCTAGCTACTTTCACTGCGAAGCACGTTATTTCGTCGCAATACATCGTTTCATTAATGTTTCGTGAAATAACCATGATTTAGCGGAAATTTAGCTTAATTTTGACGTTTTCTACGATTTCTAGCTACTTTCACTGCGAAACACGTTATTTCGTTGTTTTTCATCGTTTCTTGAATGTTTCGTGAAATTAACATCTTCTAGCTTAGATTTAGCTTAATTTTGATGTTTTCGTAGATATGTAATTACTTTCACTGCGTAAAACGTTATTCCGATGAATTTCATCGTTTCAAGAATGTTTCTTGAAATAACCATGATTTAGTGAAGATTTAGTTTACTTTTGATGTTTTCACAGATATCTAGCTACTTTCACTTCAAAACACGTTATTTCGTTGAATTTCATCGTTTCATGAATGTTTCGTAAATTGACCGTGATTTAGCGGAGATTCAGTTCAATTTTGATGTTTTCACAGATATCTAGCTACTTTCACTTCGAAACACGTTATTTCGTTGAATTTCATCGTTTCATCAATGTTTCGTGAAATAAACATGATTTAACGGAGATTTAGCTTAAATTTGATGTTTTCTTTGATTGCTTACTGCGAATCACGTTATTTCGTTGAATTTCATCTTTTCATTAATGTTTCGTGAAATTACCATGATTTAGCGGAAATTAAGCTTAATTTTGATGTTTTCATAGATATCTGTCTACTTTCACTGCGAAACACGTTATTTCATTGGTTTTCATCGTTTCAAGAATGTTTCTTGAAATAACCATGATTTAGTGAATATTTAGTTTACTTTTGATGTTTTCACAGATATCTAGCTACTTTCACTTCAAAACACGTTATTTCGTTGAATTTCATCGTTTCATGAATGTTTCGTAAATTGACCGTGATTTAGCGGAGATTCAGTTTAATTTTGATGTTTTCACAGATATCTAGCTACTCTCACTGCGAAACACGTTTTTTCGTTGTAGTTCATCGTTTCATCAATGTTTCGTGAAATAAACATGATTTAACGGAGATTTAGCATAAATTTGATGTTTTCTTTGATTGCTAACTGCGAATCACGTTATTTCGTTGAATTTCATCGTTTCATTAATGTTTCGTGAAATTACCATGATTTAGCGGATATTAAGCTTAATTTTGATATTTTCATAGATATCTATCTACTTTCGCTGCGAACACGTTTTTTCTTTGAATTTCATCGTTTCATGAATTTTTCGTGAAATAAACATCTTCTAGCTTAGATTTAGCTTAATTTTGATGATTTCGTATATATGTAGATACTTTCACTGCGAAAAACGTTGTTTCGATGAATTTCATCGTTTCATTAATTTTTCGTGAAATAAACGTCATTTAACGGTGATTTAGTTTAAATTTGATATTTTCACAGATATCTAGCTACTTTCACAGCGAAACACGTTATTTCGTTGTTTTTCATCGCTTCATGAATGTTTCGTGAAATTACATCTTCTAGCTTAGATTTAGCTTAATTTTGATGTTTTCGTAGATATGTAGTTACTTTCACTGCGAAAAACGTTATTCCGATGAATTTCATTGTTTCATGAATGTTTCGTGAAATAAACATCATTTAACGGTGAGTTAGTTTAATTTTGATGTTTTCACAGATATCTAGCTACTTTCACTGCGAAGCACGTTATTTCGTCGCAATACATCGTTTCATTAATGTTTCGTGAAATAACCATGATTTAGCGGAGATTAAGCTTAATTTTGATGTTTTCAGAGATATCTATCTACTTTCGCTGCGAACACGTAATTTCGTTGAATTTCATCGTTTCATGAATTTTTCGTGAAATAAACATGATTTAGCGGAGATTTATCTTAATTTTGATGTTTTCTACGATTTCTAGCTACTATCACTGCGAAACACGTTTTTTACTTGAATTTCATAGTTTCATGAATGTTTCGTGAAATAAACATGATTTAGCGGAGATTCAGTTTAATTTTAATGTTTTCACAGATATCGGGCTACTTTCACTGCGAAACACGTTATTTCGTTGAACCTCATCGTTCCATGAATTTTCGTGAAATAAACATCATTTAACTATGATTTTGTTCAATTATGATGTTTTCACTGATATCTAGCTGCTTTCATTGCAAAACACGTTATTTCGTTGAAATTCATCGTTTCATTAATGTTTCGTGAAATAACCATGATTTAGCGGAGATTAAGCTTAATTTTGATGTTTTCGTAGATATGCAGATACTTTCACTGCGAAAAACGTTATTACAATGAATTTCATCGTTTCATGAATTTTTCGTGAAATAAACATCATTTAACTATGATTTTGTTCAATTTTGATGTTTTCACTGATATCTAGCTGCTTTCATTGCGAAACACGTTATTTCGCTGAAATTCATCGTTTCATTAATGTTTCGTGAAATAACCATGATTTAGCGGAGATTAAGCTTAATTTTGATATTTTCACAGATATCTAGCTACTTTCACTGCGAAACATATTATTTCGCTGAATTTCATCGTTTCATGAATGTTTCGTGCAATAAACATGATTTAACGGAGATTTAGCTTAAATTTGATGTTTTCTTTGATTGCTAACTGCGAATCACGTTATTTCGTTGAATTTCATCGTTCCATTAGTGTTTCGTGAAATTACCATGATTTAGCGGAAATTAAGCTTAATTTTGATGTTTTCATAGATATCTATCTACTTAAGCTGCGAACTCGTTATTTCGTTGAATTTCATCGTTTCTTGATTTTTTCGTGAAATAAACATCTTCTAGCTTAGATTTAGCTTAATTTTGATGTTTTCGTAGATATGTAGATACTTTCACTGCGAAAAACGTTGTTTCGATGAATTTCATCGTTTCATTAATTTTTCGTGAAATAAACGTCATTTAACGGTGATTTAGTTTAATTTTGATATTTTCACAGATATCTAGCTACTTTCACAGCAAAACACGTTATTTCGTTGTTTTTCATCGCTTCATGAATGTTTCGTGAAATTACATCTTCTAGCTTAGATTTAGCTTAATTTTGATGTTTTCGTAGATATGTAGTTACTTTCACTGCGAAAAACGTTATTCCGATGAATTTCATTGTTTCATGAATGTTTCGTGAAATAAACATCATTTAACGGTGATTTAGTTTAATTTTGATGTTTTCACAGATATCTAGCTACTTTCACTGCGAAGCACGTTATTTCGTCGCAATACATCGTTTCATTAATGTTTCGTGAAATAACCATGATTTAGCGGAGATTAAGCTTAATTTTGATGTTTTCAGAGATATCTATCTACTTTCGCTGCGAACACGTAATTTCGTTGAATTTCATCGTTTCATGAATTTTTCGTGAAATAAACATGATTTAGCGGAGATTTAGCTTAATTTTGATGTTTTCTACGATTTCTAGCTACTATCACTGCGAAACACGTTTTTTACTTGAATTTCATAGTTTCATGAATGTTTCGTGAAATAAACATGATTTAGCGGAGATTCAGTTTAATTTTAATGTTTTCACAGATATCTAGCTACTTTCACTTCAAAACACGTTATTTCGTTGAATTTCATCGTTTCAAGAATGTTTCTTGAAATAACCATGATTTAGTTATGATTTAGTTTACTTTTGTTGTTTTCACAGTTATCTAGCTACTTTCACTTCAAAACACGTTATTTCGTTGAATTTCATCGTTTCATGAAAGTTTCGTAAATTGACCGTGATTTAGCGGAGATTCAGTTTAATTTTTATGTTTTCACAGATATCTAGACACATTCACAGCGAAACACGTAATTTCGTTGAATTTCGTCCTTTCATGAATATTTCGTGAAATTAACATCTTCTAGCTTAGATTTAGCTTAATTTTGATGTTTTCGTAGATATGTTGATACTTTCACTGCGAAAAACGTTATTACAATGAATTTCATCGTTTCATGAATTTTTCGTGAAATAAACATCATTTAACAATGATTTTGTTTAATTTTGATGTTTTCACTGATATCTAGCTGCTTTCATTGCGAAACACGTTATTTCGTTGAAATTCATCGTTTCATTAATGTTTCGTGAAATAAACATGATTTAGCGGAGATTCAGTTTAATTTTAATGTTTTCACAGATATCTAGGTACTTTCACTGCGAAACACGTTATTTCGTTGAATTTCATCGTTTCATGAATGTTTCGTGAAATACAGATTATTTAGCGGAGATTTAGCTTTGTTTTGATGTGTTCTGCGATTTCTAGCTACTTTCAATGCGAAACACGTCATTTCGTTGCAAATCATCGTTTCATTAATGTTTCGTGAAATAACCATGATTTGGCGGAGTTTAAGCTTAATTTTGATGTTTTCACAGATATCTAGCTACTTTCACTGCGAAACACGTTATTTCGTTGAATTTCATCGTTTCATGAATGTTTCGTGAAATAACCATGATTTAGCGGAGATTTAGTTTAATTTTGATGTTTTCACAGATATCTAGCTACTTTCACTGCGAAACACGTTATTTCGTTGAATTTCATCGTTTCATGAATGTTTCGTTAATTAACCTAGATTTAGCGGAGATTTAGATTAATTTTGATGTTTTCACAGATATCTAGCTACTTTCACTGCGAAACACGTTATTTCGTTGAACTTCATCGTTCCATGAATGTTTCGTAAATTGACCGTGATTTAGCGGAGATTCAGTTTAATTTTGATGTTTTCACAGATACCTAGCTACTTTCACTGCGAAACACGTTATTTCGTTGTATTTCATCGTTTCATCAATGTTTCGTGAAATAACCATGATTTAGCGGAAATTAAGCTTAATTTTGATGTTTTCATAGATATCTATCTACTTTCGCTGCGAACACGTTATTTCGGTGAATTTCGTCGTATCATCAATGTTTCGTAAATTGCACGTGATATAGAGGACATTCAGTTTAAATTTGATGTTTTCACAGATATCTAGCTACTTTCACTGCGAAACACGTTATTTCTTTGAATTTCGTCGTTTCATGAATGTTTCGTGAAATTTACATCTTCTAGCTTAGATTTAGCTTAATTTTGATGTTTTCGTAGATATGTAGATACTTTCACTGCGAAAAACGTTATTACAATGAATTTCATCGTTTCATGAATTTTTCGTGAAATAAACATCATTTAACAATGATTTTGTTTAATTTTGATGTTTTCACTGATATCTAGCTGCTTTCATTGCGAAACACGTTATTTCGTTGAAATTCATCGTTTCATTAATGTTTCGTGAAATAAACATGATTTAGCGGAGATTAAGCTTAATTTTGATATTTTCACAGATATCTAGCTACTTTCACTGCGAAACACATTATTTCGCTGAATTTCATCGTTTCATGAATGTTTCGTGAAATACAGATTATTTAGCGGAGATTTAGCTTTGTTTTGATGTGGTCTGCGATTTCTAGCTACTTTCAATGCGAAACACGTTATTTCATTGCAAATCATCGTTTCATTAATGTTTCGTGAAATAACCATGATTTGGCGGAGATTAAGCTTAATTTTGATGTTTTCATAGACATCTATATACTTTCTCTGCGAACACGTTATTTCGTTGAATTTCATCGTTTAATTAATGTTTCGTGAAATAACCATGATTTAGCGGAAATTTAGCTTAATTTTGACGTTTTCTACGATTTCTAGCTACTTTCACTGCGAAACACGTTATTTCGTTGTTTTACATCGTTTCTTGAATGTTTCGTGAAATTAACATCTTCTAGCTTAGATTTAGCTTAATTTTGATGTTTTCGTAGATATGTAATTACTTTCACTGCGAACACGTTATTTCTTTGAATTTCATCGTTTCATGAATTTTTCGTGAAATAAACATCTTCTAGCTTAGATTTAGCTTAATTTTGATGTTTTCACAGATATCTAGCTGCTTTCATTGCGAAACACGTTATTTCGTTGAAATTCATCGTTTCATTAATGTTTCGTGAAATAACCATGATTTAGCGGAGATTAAGCTTAATTGTGATATTTTCACAGATATCTAGCTACTTTCACTGCGAAACACATTATTTCGCTGAATTTCATCGTTTCATGAATGTTTCGTGAAATACACATTATTTAGCGGAAATTTAGCTTTGTTTTGATGTGTTCTGCGATTTCTAGCTACTTTCAATGCGAAACACGTTATTTCGTTGCAAATCATCGTTTCATTAATGTTTCGTGAAATAACAATGATTTAGCGGAGATTAAGCTTAATTTTGATGTTTTCTACGATTTCTAGCTACTTTCACTGCGAAACACGTTATTTCGTTGTTTTTCATCGTTTCTTGAATGTTTCGTGAAATTAACATCTTCTAGCTTAGATTTAGCTTAATTTTGATGTTTTCGTAGATATGTAATTACTTTCACTGCGTAAAACGTTATTCCGATGAATTTCATCGTTTCAAGAATGTTTCTTGAAATAACCATGATTTAGTGAAGATTTAGTTTACTTTTGATGTTTTCACAGATATCTAGCTACTTTCACTTCAAAACACGTTATTTCGTTGAATTTCATCGTTTCATGAATGTTTCGTAAATTGACCGTGATTTAGCGGAGATTCAGTTTAATTTTGATGTTTTCACAGATATCCAGCTACTCTCACTGCGAAACACGTTTTTTCGTTGTAGTTCATCGTTTCATTAATGTTTCGTGAAATAAACATGATTTAACGGAGATTTAGCTTAAATTTGATGTTTTCTTTGATTGCTAACTGCGAATCACGTTATTTCGTTGAATTTCATCGTTTCATTAATAATTCGTGAAATTACCATGATTTAGCGGATATTAAGCTTAACTTTGATGTTTTCATAGATATCTATCTACTTTCGCTGCGAACACGTTATTTCTTTGAATTTCATCGTTTCATGAATTTTTCGTGAAATAAACATCTTCTAGCTTAGATTTAGCTTAATTTTGATGATTTCGTATATATGTAGATACTTTCACTGCGAAAAACGTTGTTTCGATGAATTTCATCGTTTCATGAATTTTTCGTGAAATAAACGTCATTTAACGGTGATTTAGTTTAAATTTGATATTTTCACAGATATCTAGCTACTTTCACAGCGAAACACGTTATTTCGTTGTTTTTCATCGCTTCATGAATGTTTCGTGAAATTACATCTTCTAGCTTAGATTTAGCTTAATTTTGATGTTTTCGTAGATATGTAGTTACTTTCACTGCGAAAAACGTTATTCCGATGAATTTCATTGTTTCATGAATGTTTCGTGAAATAAACATCATTTAACGGTGATTTAGTTTAATTTTGATGTTTTCACTGATATCTAGCTACTTTCACTGCGAAGCACGTTATTTCGTCGCAATACATCGTTTCATTAATGTTTCGTGAAATAACCATGATTTAGCGGAGATTAAGCTTAATTTTGATGTTTTCAGAGATATCTAGGTACTTTCACTGCGAAACACATTATTTCGCTGAATTTCATCGTTTCATGAATGTTTCGTGAAATACAGATTATTTAGCGGAGATTTAGCTTTGTTTTGATGTGTTCTGCGATTTCTAGCTACTTTCAATGCGAAACACGTCATTTCGTTGCAAATCATCGTTTCATTAATGTTTCGTGAAATAACCATGATTTGGCGGAGATTAAGCTTAATTTTGATGTTTTCGTAGATATGTAATTACTTTCACTGCGTAAAACGTTATTCCGATGAATTTCATCGTTTCAAGAATGTTTCTTGAAATAACCATGATTTAGTGAAGATTTAGTTTACTTTTGATGTTTTCACAGATATCTAGCTACTTTCACTTCAAAACACGTTATTTCGTTGAATTTCATCGTTTCATGAATGTTTCGTAAATTGACCGTGCTTTAGCGGAGATTCAGTTTAATTTTGATGTTTTCACAGATATCTAGCTACTCTCACTGCGAAACACGTTATTTCGTTGAACTTCATCGTTCCATGAATGTTTCGTAAATTGACCGTGATTTAGCGGAGATTCAGTTTAATTTTGATGTTTTCACAGATACCTAGCTACTTTCACTGCGAAACACGTTATTTCGTTGTATTTCATCGTTTCATCAATGTTTCGTGAAATAACCATGATTTAGCGGAAATTAAGCTTAATTTTGATGTTTTCATAGATATCTATCTACTTTCGCTGCGAACACGTTATTTCGGTGAATTTCGTCGTATCATCAATGTTTCGTAAATTGCCCGTGATATAGAGGACATTCAGTTTAAATTTGATGTTTTCACAGATATCTAGCTACTTTCACTGCGAAACACGTTATTTCTTTGAATTTCGTCGTTTCATGAATGTTTCGTGAAATTAACATCTTCTAGCTTAGATTTAGCTTAATTTTGATGTTTTCGTAGATATGTAGATACTTTCACTGCGAAAAACGTTATTACAATGAATTTCATCGTTTCATGAATTTTTCGTGAAATAAACATCATTTAACAATGATTTTGTTTAATTTTGATGTTTTCACTGATATCTAGCTGCTTTCATTGCGAAACACGTTATTTCGTTGAAATTCATCGTTTCATTAATGTTTCGTGAAATAAACATGATTTAGCGGAGATTAAGCTTAATTTTGATATTTTCACAGATATCTAGCTACTTTCACTGCGAAACACATTATTTCGCTGAATTTCATCGTTTCATGAATGTTTCGTGAAATACAGATTATTTAGCGGAGATTTAGCTTTGTTTTGATGTGTTCTGCGATTTCTAGCTACTTTCAATGCGAAACACGTTATTTCGTTGCAAATCATCGTTTCATTAATGTTTCGTGAAATAACCATGATTTGGCGGAGATTAAGCTTAATTTTGATGTTTTCATAGACATCTATATACTTTCTCTGCGAACACGTTATTTCGTTGAATTTCATCGTTTAATTAATGTTTCGTGAAATAACCATGATTTAGCGGAAATTTAGCTTAATTTTGACGTTTTCTACGATTTCTAGCTACTTTCACTGCGAAACACGTTATTTCGTTGTTTTTCATCGTTTCTTGAATGTTTCGTGAAATTAACATCTTCTAGCTTAGATTTAGCTTAATTTTGATGTTTTCGTAGATATGTAATTACTTTCACTGCGTAAAACGTTATTCCGATGAATTTCATCGTTTCAAGAATGTTTCTTGAAATAACCATGATTTAGTGAAGATTTAGTTTACGTTTGATGTTTTCACAGATATCTAGCTACTTTCACTTCAAAACACGTTATTTCGTTGAATTTCATCGTTTCATGAATGTTTCGTAAATTGACCGTGATTTAGCGGAGATTCAATTCAATTTTGATGTTTTCACAGATATCTAGCTACTCTCACTGCGATACACGTTTTTTCGTTGTATTTCATCGTTTCATCAATGTTTCGTGAAATAAACATGATTTAACGGAGATTTAGCTTAAATTTGATGTTTTCTTTGATTGCTAACTGCGAATCACGTTATTTCGTTGAATTTCATCGTTTCATTAATGTTTCGTGAAATTACCATGATTTAGCGGATATTAAGCTTAATTTTGATGTTTTCATAGATATCTATCTACTTTCGCTGCGAACATGTTATTTCTTTGAATTTCATCGTTTCATGAATTTTTCGTGAAATAAACATCTTCTGGCTTAGATTTAGCTTAATTTTGATGTTTTCACAGATATCTAGCTGCTTTCATTGCGAAAAACGTTATTCCGATGAATTTCATTGTTTCATGAATGTTTCGTGAAATAACCATGATTTAGCGGAGATTAAGCTTAATTTTGATGTTTTCAGAGATATCTATCTACTTTCGCTGCGAACACGTAATTTCGTTAAATTTCATCGTTTCATGAATTTTTCGTGAAATAAACATAATTTAACGGAGATTTAGCTTAATTTTGATGTTTTCTACGATTTCTAGCTACTATCACTGCGAAACACGTTATTTACTTGAATTTCATAGTTCATGAGTGTTTCGTGAAATAAGCATGATTTAGCGGAGATTTAGCTTTGTTTTGATGTGTTCTGCGATTTCTAGCTACTTTCAATGCGAAACACGTTATTTCGTTGCAAATCATCGTTTCATTAATGTTTCGTGAAATAACAATGACTTAGCGGAGATTAAGCTTAATTTTGATGTTTTCATAGATATCTATATACTTTCTCTGCGAACACGTTATTTCGTTGAATTTCATCGTTTAATTAATCTTTCGTGAAATAACCATGATTTAGCGGAAATTTAGCTTAATTTTGACGTTTTCTACGATTTCTAGCTACTTTCACTGCGAAACACGTTATTTCGTTGTTTTTCATCGTTTCTTGAATGTTTCGTGAAATTAACATCTTCTAGCTTAGATTTAGCTTAATTTTGATGTTTTCGTAGATATGTAATTACTTTCACTGCGTAAAACGTTATTCCGATGAATTTCATCGTTTCAAGAATGTTTCTTGAAATAACCATGATTTAGTGAAGATTTAGTTTACTTTTGATGCTTTCACAGATATCTAGCTACTTTCACTTCAAAACACGTTATTTCGTTGAATTTCATCGTTTCATGAATGTTTCGTAAATTGACCGTGATTTAGCGGAGATTCAGTTTAATTTTGATGTTTTCACAGATATCTAGCTACTTTCACTGCGAAACACGTTATTTCGTTGAATTTCATCGTTTCATCAATGTTTCGTGAAATAAACATGATTTAACGGAGATTTAGCTTAAATTTGATGTTTTCTTTGATTGCTTACTGCGAATCACGTTATTTCGTTGAATTTCATCGTTTCATTAATGTTTCGTGAAATTACCATGATTTAGCGGAAATTAAGCTAAATTTTGATGTTTTCATAGATATCTATCTACTTTCACTGCGAACTCGTTTTTTCTTTGAATTTCACCGTTTCATGAATTTTTCGTGAAATAAACATCTTCTAGCTTAGATTTAGCTTAATTTTGATGTTTTCGTAGATATGTAGATACTTTCACTGCGTAAAACGTTATTCCGATGAATTTCATTGTTTCATGAATGTTTCGTGAAATAAACATCATTTAACGGTGATTTAGTTTAATTTTGATGTTTTCACAGATATCTAGCTACTTTCACTGCGAAGCACGTTATTTCGTCGCAATACATCGTTTCATTAATGTTTCGTGAAATAACCATGATTTAGCGGAGATTAAGCTTAATTTTGATGTTTTCAGAGATATCTATCTACTTTCGCTGCGAACACGTAATTTCGTTGAATTTCATCGTTGCATGAATTTTTCGTGAAATAAACATGATTTAACGGAGATTTAGCTTAATTTTGATGTTTTCTACGATTTCTAGCTACTATCACTGCGAAACACGTTATTTACTCGAATTTCATAGTTCATGAGTGTTTCGTGAAATAAGCATGATTTAGCGGAGATTTAGCTTTGTTTTGATGTGTTCTGCGATTTCTAGCTACTTTCAATGCGAAACACGTTATTTCGTTGCAAATCATCGTTTCATTAATGTTTCGTGAAATAACAATGATTTAGCGGAGATTAAGCTTAATTTTGATGTTTTCATAGATATCTATATACTTTCTCTGCGAACACGTTATTTCGTTGAATTTCATCGTTTCATGAATTTTTCGTGAAATAAACATGATTTAACAGAGATTTAGCTTTGTTTTGATGTTTTCTGCGATTTCTAGCTACTTTCAATGCGAATCAAGTTATTTCGTTGAATTTCATAGTTTCAAGAATGTTTCTTAAAATAACCATGATTTAGTGAAGATTTAGTTTACTTTTGATGTTTTCACAGTAATCTAGCTACTTTCACTTCAAAACACGTTATTTCGTTGAATTTCATCGTTTCATGAATGATTCGTAAATTGACAGTGATTTAGCGGAGATTCAGTTTAATTTTTATGTTTTCACAGATATTTAGCTACTTTCTCAGCGAAACACGTTATTTCGTTGTTTTTCATCGTTTCTTGAATATTTCGTGAAATTAACATCTTCTAGCTTAGATTTACCTTAATTTTGATGTTTTCGTAGATATGTAGATACTTTCACTGCGAAAAACGTTATTCCAATGAATTTCATCGTTTCATGAATTTTTCGTGAAATATACATCATTTAACTATGATTTTGTTTAATTTTGATGTTTTCACAGATATCTAGCAGCTTTCATTGCGAAACACGTTATTTCGTTGAAATTCATCGTTTCATTAATGTTTCGTGAAATAACCATGATTTAGCGGAGATTAAGCTTAATTGTGATATTTTCACAGATATCTAGCTACTTTCACTGCGAAACACATTATTTCGCTGAATTTCATCGTTTCATGAATGTTTCGTGAAATACACATTATTTAGCGGAGATTTAGCTTTGTTTGGATGTGTTCTGCGATTTCTAGCTAGTTTCAATGCGAAACACGTTATTTCGTTGCAAATCATCGTTTCATTAATGTTTCGTGAAATAACAATGATTTAGCGGAGATTAAGCTTAATTTTGATGTTTTCATAGATATCTATATACTTTCTCTGCGAACACGTTATTTCGTTGAATTTCATCGTTTAATTAATCTTTCGTGAAATTACCATGATTTAGCGGAAATTTAGCTTAATTTTGACGTTTTCTACGATTTCTAGCTACTTTCAATGCGAAACACGTTATTTCGTTGTTTTTCATCGTTTCTTGAATGTTTCGTGAAATTAACATCTTCTAGCTTAGATTTAGCTTAATTTTGATGTTTTCGTAGATATGTAATTACTTTCACTGCGTAAAACGTTATTCCGATGAATTTCATCGTTTCAAGAATGTTTCTTGAAATAACCATGATTTTAGTGAAGATTTAGTTTACTTTTGATGCTTTCACAGATATCTAGCTACTTTCACTTCAAAACACGTTATTTCGTTGAATTTCATCGTTTCATGAATGTTTCGTAAATTGACCGTGATTTAGCGGAGATTCAGTTTAATTTTGATGTTTTCACAGATATCTAGCTTCTTTCACTGCGAAACACATTATTTAGTAGTATTTCATCGTTTCATCAATGTTTCGTGAAATAAACATGATTTAACGGAGATTTAGCTTAAATTTGATGGTTTCTTTGATTGCTAACTGCGAATCACGTTATTTCGTTGAATATCATCGTTCCATTAATGTTTCGTGAAATTACCATTATTTAGCGGAAATTAAGCTTAATTTTGATGTTTTCATAGATATCTATCTACTTACGCTGCGAACTCGTTATGTCGTTGAATTTCATCGTTTCATGAATTTTTCGTGAAATAAACATCTTCTAGCTTAGATTTAGCTTAATTTTGATGTTTTCGTAGATATGTAGTTACTTACACTGCGAAAAACGTTATTCCGATGAATTACATTGTTTCATGAATGTTTCGTGAAATAAACATCATTTAACGGTGATTTAGTTTAATTTTGATGTTTTCACAGATATCTAGCTACTTTCACTGCGAAGCACGTTATTTCGTCGCAATACATCGTTTCATTAATGTTTCGTGAAATAACCATGATTTAGCGGAGATTAAGCTTAATTTTGATGTTTCCAGAGATATCTATCTACTTTCGCTGCGAACACGTAATTTCGTTGAATTTCATCGTTTCATGAATTTTTCGTGAAATAAACATGATTTAACGGAGATTTAGCTTAATTTTGATGTTTTCTACGATTTCTAGCTACTATCACTGCGAAACACGTTATTTACTTGAATTTCATAGTTCATGAGTGTTTCGTGAAATAAGCATGATTTAGCGGAGATATAGCTTTGTTTTGATGTGTTCTGCGATTTCTAGCTACTTTCAATGCGAAACACGTTATTTCGTTGCAAATCATCGTTTCATTAATGTTTCGTGAAATAACAATGATTTAGCGGAGATTCAGTTTAATTTTAATGTTTTCACAGATATCTAGCTACTTTCACTGCGAAACACGTTATTTCGTTGAACTTCATCGTTCCATGAATGTTTCGTAAATTGACCGTGATTTAGCGGAGATTCAGTTTAATTTTTATGTTTTCACAGATATCTAGCTACTTTCACAGCGAAACACGTTATTTCGTTGAATTTCATCGTTTCATCAATGTTTCGTGAAATAAACATGATTTAACGGAGATTTAGCTTAAATTTGATGTTTTCTTTGATTGCTAACTGCGAATCACGTTATTTCGTTGAATTTCATCGTTTCTTTAATGTTTCGTGAAATTACCATGATTTAGCGGAAATTAAGCTTAATTTTGATGTTTTCATAGATATCTATCTATTTTCACTGCGAAACACGTTATTTCGTTGAATTTCATCGTTTAATTAATTTTCGTGAAATAACCATGATTTAGCGGACATTTAGTTTATTTTTGACGTTTTCTACGATTTCTAGCTACTTTCACTACGAAACACGTTATTTCGTTGTTTTTCATCGTTTCTTGAATGTTTCGTGAAATTAACATCTTCTAGCTTAGATTTAGCTTAACTTTGATGTTTTCGTAGATATGTAATTACTTTCACTGCGTAAATCGTTATTCCGATGAATTTCATCGTTTCAAGAATGTTTCTTGAAATAATAATGATTTAGTGAAGATTTAGTTTACTTTTGATGTTTTCACAGATATCTAGCTACTTTCACTTCAAAACACGTTATTTCGTTGAATTTCATCGTTTCATGAATGTTTCGTAAATTGACCGTGATTTAGCGGAGATTCAGTTTAATTTTGATGTTTTCACAGATATCTAGCTACTCTTACTGCGAAACACGTTTTTTCGTTGTAGTTCATCGTTTCATCAATGTTTCGTGAAATAAACATGATTTAGCGGAGATTCAGTTTAATTTTAATGTTTTCACAGATATCGGGCTACTATCACTGCGAAACACGTTATTTCGTTGAACTTCATCGTTCCTTGAATGTTTCGTGAAATAAACATGATTTAGAGGAGATTTAGCTTTGTTTTGATGTTTTCTGCGATTTCTAGCTACTTTCAATGCGAATCAAGTTATTTCGTTGAATTTCATCGTTTCAAGAATGTTTCTTGAAATAACCATGATTTAGATAAGATTTAGTTTACTTTTGTTGTTATCACAGTAATCTAGCTACTTTCACTTCAAAACACTTAATTCGTTGAATTTCATCGTTTCATGAAAGTTTCGTAAATTGACCGTGATTTAGCTGAGATTCAGTTTAATTTTTATGTTTTCACAGATATCTAGACACTTTCACTGCGAAACACGTAATTTCGTTGAATTTCGTCTTTTCATGAATATTTCGCGAAATTAACATCTTCTAGCTTAGATTTAGCTTAATTTTGATGTTTTCGTAGATATGTAGATACTTTCACTGCGAAAAACGTTATTACAATGAATTTCATCGTTTCATGAATTTTTCGTGAAATAAACATCATTTAACAATGATTTTGTTTAATTTTGATGTTTTCACTGATATCTAGCTGCTTTCATAGCGAAACACGTTATTTCGTTGAAATTCATCGTTTCATTAATGTTTCGTGAAATAAACATGATTTAGCGGAGATTAAGCTTAATTTTGATATTTTCACAGATATCTAGCTACTTTCACTGCGAAACACATTATTTCGCTGAATTTCATCGTTTCATGAATGTTTCGTGAAATACACATTATTTAGCGGAGATTTAGCTTTGTTTTGATGTGTTCTGCGATTTCTAGCTACTTTCAATGCGAAACACGTTATTTCGTTGCAAATCATCGTTTCATTAATGTTTCGTGAAATAACAATGATTTAGCGGAGATTAAGCTTAATTTTGATGTTTTCATAGATATCTATATACTTTCTCTGCGAACACGTTATTTCGTTGAATTTCATCGTTTAATTAATCTTTCGTGAAATAACCATGATTTAGCGGAAATTTAGCTTAATTTTGACGTTTTCTACGATTTCTAGCTACTTTCACTGCGAAACACGTTATTTCGTTGTTTTTCATCGTTTCTTGAATGTTTCGTGAAATTAACATCTTCTAGCTTAGATTTAGCTTAATTTTGATATTTTCGTATATATGTAATTACTTTCACTGCGTAAAACGTATTCCGATGAATTTCATCGTTTCAAGAATGTTTCTTGAAATAACCATGATTTAGTGAAGATTTAGTTTACTTTTGATGCTTTCACAGATATCTAACTACTTTCACTTCAAAACACGTTATTTCGTTGAATTTCATCGTTTCATGAATGTTTCGTAAATTGAACGTGATTTAGCGGAGATTCAGTTTAATTTTGATGTTTTCACAGATATCTAGCTACTTTCACTGCGAAACACATTATTTCGTTGTATTTCATCGTTTCATCAATGTTTCGTGAAATAAACATGATTTAACGGAGATTTAGCTTAAATTTGATGTTTTCTTTGATTGCTAACTGCGAAACACGTTTTTCATCGTTTCATTAATGTTTCGTGAAATAACCATGATTTAGCGGAGATTAAGCTTAATTTTGATGTTTTCAGAGATATCTATCTACTTTCGCTGCGAACACGTAATTTCGTTGAATTTCATCGTTTCATGAATTTTTCGGGAAATAAACATGATTTAACAGAGATTTAGCTTTGTTTTGATGTTTTCTGCGATTTCTAGCTACTTTCAATGCGAATCAAGTTATTTCGTTGAATTTCATAGTTTCAAGAATGTTTCTTAAAATAACCATGATTTAGTGAAGATTTAGTTTACTTTTGATGTTTTCACAGTAATCTAGCTACTTTCACTTCAAAACACGTTATTTCGTTGAATTTCATCGTTTCATGAATGATTCGTAAATTGACAGTGATTTAGCGGAGATTCAGTTTAATTTTTATGTTTTCACAGATATTTAGCTACTTTCTCAGCGAAACACGTTATTTCGTTGTTTTTCATCGTTTCTTGAATATTTCGTGAAATTAACATATTCTAGCTTAGATTTACCTTAATTTTGATGTTTTCGTAGATATGTAGATACTTTCACTGCGAAAAACGTTATTCCAATGAATTTCATCGTTTCATGAATTTTTCGTGAAATATACATCATTTAACTATGATTTTGTTTAATTTTGATGTTTTCACAGATATCTAGCTGCTTTCATTGCGAAACACGTTATTTCGTTGAAATTCATCGTTTCATTAATGTTTCGGGAAATAACCATGATTTAGCGGAGATTAAGCTTAATTGTGATATTTTCACAGATATCTAGCTACTTTCACTGCGAAACACATTATTTCGCTGAATTTCATCGTTTCATGAATATTTCGTGAAATACACATTATTTAGCGGAGATTTAGCTTTGTTTTGATGTGTTCTGCGATTTCTAGCTACTTTCAATGCGAAACACGTTATTTCGTTGCAAATCATCGTTTCATTAATGTTTCGTGAAATAACAATGATTTAGCGGAGATTAAGCTTAATTTTGATGTTTTCATAGATATCTATATACTTTCTCTGCGAACACGTTATTTCGTTGAATTTCATCGTTTAATTAATCTTTCGTGAAATAACCATGATTTAGCGGAAATTTAGCTTAATTATTACGTTTTCTACGATTTCTAGCTACTTTCACTGCGAAACACGTTATTTCGTTGTTTTTCATCGTTTCTTGAATGTTTCGTGAAATTAACATCTTCTAGCTTAGATTTAGCTTAATTTTGATGTTTTCGTAGATATGTAATTACTTTCACTGCGTAAAACGTTATTCCGATGAATTTCATCGTTTCAAGAATGTTTCTTGAAATAACCATGATTTAGTGAAGATTTAGTTTACTTTTGATGTTTTCACAGGTATCTAGCTACTTTCACTTCAAAACACGTTATTTCGTTGAATTTCATCGTTTCATGAATGTTTCGTAAATTGACCGTGATTTAGCGGAGATTCAGTTTAATTTTGATGTTTTCACAGATATCTAGCTACTTTCACTGCGAAACACATTATTTAGTAGTATTTCATCGTTTCATCAATGTTTCGTGAAATAAACATGACTTAACGGAGATTTAGCTTAAATTTGATGGTTTCTTTGATTGCTAACTGCGAATCACGTTATTTCGTTGAATATCATCGTTCCATTAATGTTTCGTGAAATTACCATGATTTAGCGGAAATTAAGCTTAATTTTGATGTTTTCATAGATATCTATCTACTTACGCTGCGAACTCGTTATGTCGTTGAATTTCATCGTTTCATGAATTTTTCGTGAAATAAACATCTTCTAGCTTAGATTTAGCTTAATTTTGATGTTTTCGTAGATATGTAGTTACTTTCACTGCGAAAAACGTTATTCCGATGAATTACATTGTTTCATGAATGTTTCGTGAAATAAACATCATTTAACGGTGATTTAGTTTAATTTTGATGTTTTCACAGATATCTAGCTACTTTCACTGCGAAGCACGTTATTTCGTCGCAATACATCGTTTCATTAATGTTTCGTGAAATAACCATGATTTAGCGGAGATTAAGCTTAATTTTGATGTTTCCAGAGATATCTATCTACTTTCGCTGCGAACACGTAATTTCGTTGAATTTCATCGTTTCATGAATTTTTCGTGAAATAAACATGATTTAACGGAGATTTAGCTTAATTTTGATGTTTTCTACGATTTCTAGCTACTATCACTGCGAAACACGTTATTTACTTGAATTTCATAGTTCATGAGTGTTTCGTGAAATAAGCATGTTTTAGCGGAGATTTAGCTTTGTTTTGATGTGTTCTGCGATTTCTAGCTACTTTCAATGCGAAACACGTTGTTTCGTTGCAAATCATCGTTTCATTAATGTTTCGTGAAATAACAATGATTTAGCGGAGATTAAGCTTAATTTTGATGTTTTCATAGATATCTATATACTTTCTCTGCGAACACGTTATTTCGTTGAATTTCATCGTTTAATTAATCTTTCGTGAAATTACCATGATTTAGCGGAAATTTAGCTTAATTTTGACGTTTTCTACGATTTCTAGCTACTTTCAATGCGAAACACGTTATTTCGTTGTTTTTCATCGTTTCTTGAATGTTTCGTGAAATTAACATCTTCTAGCTTAGATTTAGCTTAATTTTGATGTTTTCGTAGATATGTAATTACTTTCACTGCGTAAAACGTTATTCCGATGAATTTCATCGTTTCAAGAATGTTTCTTGAAATAACCATGATTTAGTGAAGATTTAGTTTACTTTTGATGCTTTCACAGATATCTAACTACTTTCACTTCAAAACACGTTATTTCGTTGAATTTCATCGTTTCATGAATGTTTCGTAAATTGACCGTGATTTAGCGGAGATTCAGTTTAATTTTGATGTTTTCACAGATATCTAGCTACTTTCACTGCGAAACACGTTATTTCGTTGTTTTTCATCGTTTCTTGAATATTTCGTGAAATTAACATATTCTAGCTTAGATTTACCTTAATTTTGATGTTTTCGTAGATATGTAGATACTTTCACTGCGAAAAACGTTATTCCAATGAATTTCATCGTTTCATGAATTTTTCGTGAAATATACATCATTTAACTATGATTTTGTTTAATTTTGATGTTTTCACAGATATCTAGCTGCTTTCATTGCGAAACACGTTATTTCGTTGAAATTCATCGTTTCATCAATGTTTCGTGAAATAACCATGATTTAGCGGAGATTAAGCTTAATTGTGATATTTTCACAGATATCTAGCTACTTTCACTGCGAAACACATTATTTCGCTGAATTTCATCGTTTCATGAATGTTTCGTGAAATACACATTATTTAGCGGAGATTTAGCTTTGTTTTGATGTGTTCTGCGATTTCTAGCTACTTTCAATGCGAAACACGTTATTTCGTTGCAAATCATCGTTTCATTAATGTTTCTTGAAATAACAATGATTTAGCGGAGATTAAGCTTAATTTTGATGTTTTCATAGATATCTATATACTTTCTCTGCGAACACGTTATTTCGTTGAATTTCATCGTTTAATTAATCTTTCGTGAAATAACCATGATTTAGCGGAAATTTAGCTTAATTTTGACGTTTTCTACGATTTCTAGCTACTTTCACTGCGAAACACGTTATTTGGTTGTTTTTCATCGTTTCTTGAATGTTTCGTGAAATTAACATCTTCTAGCTTAGATTTAGCTTAATTTTGATGTTTTCGTAGATATGTAATTACTTTCACTGCGTAAAACGTTATTCCGATGAATTTCATCGTTTCAAGAATGTTTCTTGAAATAACCATGATTTAGTGAAGATTTAGTTTACTTTTGATGTTTTCACAGATATCTAGCTACTTTCCGTTCAAAACACGTTATTTCGTTGAATTTCATCGTTTCATGAATGTTTCGTAAATTGACCGTGATTTAGCGGAGATTCAGTTTAATTTTGATGTTTTCACAGATATCTAGCTACTCTCACTGCGAAACACGTTTTTTCGTTGTAGTTCATCGTTTCATCAATGTTTCGTGAAATAAACATGATTTAGCGGAGATTCAGTTTAATTTTAATGTTTTCACAGATATCGGGCTACTATCACTGCGAAACACGTTATTTCGTTGAACTTCATCGTTCCTTGAATGTTTCGTGAAATAAACATGATTTAGAGGAGATTTAGCTTTGTTTTGATGTTTTCTGCGATTTCTAGCTACTTTCAATGCGAATCAAGTTATTTCGTTGAATTTCATCGTTTCAAGAATGTTTCTTGAAATAACCATGATTTAGATAAGATTTAGTTTACTTTTGTTGTTATCACAGTAATCTAGCTACTTTCACTTCAAAACACGTTAATTCGTTGAATTTCATCGTTTCATGAAAGTTTCGTAAATTGACCGTGATTTAGCTGAGATTCAGTTTAATTTTTATGTTTTCACAGATATCTAGACACTTTCACTGCGAAACACGTAATTTCGTTGAATTTCGTCTTTTCATGAATATTTCGCGAAATTAACATCTTCTAGCTTAGATTTAGCTTAATTTTGATGTTTTCGTAGATATGTAGATACTTTCACTGCGAAAAACGTTATTACAATGAATTTCATCGTTTCATGAATTTTTCGTGAAATAAACATCATTTAACTATGATTTTGTTTAATTTTGATGTTTTCACTGATATCTAGCTGCTTTCATTGCGAAACACGTTATTTCGTTGAAATTCATCGTTTCATTAATGTTTCGTGAAATAACCATGATTTAGCGGAGATTAAGCTTAATTTTGATATTTTCACAGATATCTAGCTACTTTCACTGCGAAACACATTATTTCGCTGAATTTCATCGTTTCATGAATGTTTCGTGAAATACAGATTATTTAGCGGAGATTTAGCTTTGTTTTGATGTGTTCTGCGATTTCTAGCTACTTTCAATGCGAAACACGTTATTTCGTTGCAAATCATCGTTTCATTAATGTTTCGTGAAATAACCATGATTTAGCGGAGATTAAGCTTAATTTTGATGTTTTCATAGATATCTATATACTTTCTCTGCGAACACGTTATTTCGTTTAATTTCATCCTTTAATTAATGTTTCGTGAAATAACCATGATTTAGCGAAAATTTAGCTTAATTTTGACCTTTTCTACGATTTCTAGCTACTTGCACTGCGAAACACGTTATTTCGTTGTTTTTCATCGTTTCTTGAATGTTTCGTGAAATTAACATCTTCTAGCTTAGATTTAGCTTAATTTTGATGTTTTCGTAGATATGTAATTACTTTCACTGCGTAAAACGTTATTCCGATGCATTTCATCGTTTCAAGAATGTTTCTTGAAATAACCATGATTTAGTGAAGATTTAGTTTACTTTTGATGTTTTCACAGATATCTAGCTACTTTCACTTCAAAACACGTTATTTCGTTGAATTTCATCGTTTCATGAATGTTTCGTAAATTGACCGTGATTTAGCGGAGATTCCGTTTAATTTTGATGTTTTCACAGATATCTAGCTACTTTCACTGCGAAACACATTATTTAGTAGTATTTCATCGTTTCATCAATGTTTCGTGAAATAAACATGACTTAACGGAGATTTAGCTTAAATTTGATGGTTTCTTTGATTGCTAACTGCGAATCACGTTATTTCGTTGAATATCATCGTTCCATTAATGTTTCGTGAAATTACCATGATTTAGCGGAAATTAAGCTTAATTTTGATGTTTTCATAGATATCTATCTACTTACGCTGCGAACTCGTTATGTCGTTGAATTTCATCGTTTCATGAATTTTTCGTGAAATAAACATCTTCTAGCTTAGATTTAGCTTAATTTTGATGTTTTCGTAGATATGTAGTTACTTTCACTGCGAAAAACGTTATTCCGATGAATTACATTGTTTCATGAATGTTTCGTGAAATAAACATCATTTAACGGTGATTTAGTTTAATTTTGATGTTTTCACAGATATCTAGCTACTTTCACTGCGAAGCACGTTATTTCGTCGCAATACATCGTTACATTAATGTTTCGTGAAATAACCATGATTTAGCGGAGATTAAGCTTAATTTTGATGTTTTCAGAGATATCTATCTACTTTCGCTGCGAACACGTAATTTCGTTGAATTTCATCGTTTCATGAATTTTTCGTGAAATAAACATGATTTAACGGAGATTTAGCTTAATTTTGATGTTTTCTACGATTTCTAGCTACTATCACTGCGAAACACGTTATTTACTTGAATTTCATAGTTCATGAGTGTTTCGTGAAATAAGCATGTTTTAGCGGAAATTTAGCTTTGTTTTGATGTGTTCTGCGATTTCTAGCTACTTTCAATGCGAAACACGTTGTTTCGTTGCAAATCATCGTTTCATTAATGTTTCGTGAAATAACAATGATTTAGCGGAGATTAAGCTTAATTTTGATGTTTTCATAGATATCTATATACTTTCTCTGCGAACACGTTAATTCGTTGAATTTCATCGTTTAATTAATCTTTCGTGAAATAACCATGATTTAGCGGAAATTTAGCTTAATTTTGACGTTTTCTACGATTTCTAGCTACTTTCACTGCGAAACACGTTATTTCGTTGTTTTTCATCGTTTCTTGAATGTTTCGTGAAATTAACATCTTCTAGCTTAGATTTAGCTTAATTTTGATATTTTCGTAGATATGTAATTACTTTCACTGCGTAAAACGTTATTCCGATGAATTTCATCGTTTCAAGAATGTTTCTTGAAATAACCATGATTTAGTGAAGATTTAGTTTACTTTTGATGCTTTCACAGATATCTAACTACTTTCACTTCAAAACACGTTATTTCGTTGAATTTCATCGTTTCATGAATGTTTCGTAAATTGACCGTGATTTAGCGGAGATTCAGTTTAATTTTGATGTTTTCACAGATATCTAGCTACTCTCACTGCGAAACACGTTATTTCGTTGTATTTCATCGTTTCATCATTGCTTCGTGAAATAAACATGATTTAACGGAGATTTAGCTTAAATTTGATGTTTTCTTTGATTGCTAACTGCGAATCACGTTATTTCGTTAAATTTCATCGTTTCATTAATGTTTCGTGAAATTACCATGATTTAGCGGATATTAAGATTAATTTTGATATTTTCATAGATATCTATCTACTTTCGCTGCGAACACGTTTTTTCTTTGAATTTCATCGTTTCATGAATTTTTCGTGAAATAAACATCTTCTAGCTTAGATTTAGCTTAATTTTGATGTTTTCGTAGATATGTAGATACTTTCACTGCGTAAAACGTTATTCCGATGAATTTCATTGTTTCATGAATGTTTCGTGAAATAAACATCATTAACGGTGATTTAGTTTAATTTTGATGTTTTCACAGATATCTAGCTACTTTCACTGCGAAGCACGTTATTTCGTCGCAATACATCGTTTCATTAATGTTTCGTGAAATAACCATGATTTAGCGGAGATTAAGCTTAATTTTGATGTTTTCAGAGATATCTATCTACTTTCGCTGCGAACACGTAATTTCGTTGAATTTCATCGTTTCATGAATTTTTCGTGAAATAAACATGATTTAACAGAGATTTAGCTTTGTTTTGATGTTTTCTGCGATTTCTAGCTACTTTCAATGCGAATCAAGTTATTTCGTTGAATTTCATAGTTTCAAGAATGTTTCTTAAAATAACCATGATTTAGTGAAGATTTAGTTTACTTTTGATGTTTTCACAGTAATCTAGCTACTTTCACTTCAAAACACGTTATTTCGTTGAATTTCATCGTTTCATGAATGATTCGTAAATTGACAGTGATTTAGCGGAGATTCAGTTTAATTTTTATGTTTTCACAGATATTTAGCTACTTTCTCAGCGAAACACGTTATTTCGTTGTTTTTCATCGTTTCTTGAATATTTCGTGAAATTAACATCTTCTAGCTTAGATTTACCTTAATTTTGATGTTTTCGTAGATATGTAGATACTTTCACTGCGAAAAACGTTATTCCAATGAATTTCATCGTTTCATGAATTTTTCGTGAAATATACATCATTTAACTATGATTTTGTTTACTTTTGATGTTTTCACAGATATCTAGCTGCTTTCACTGCGAAACACGTTATTTCGTTGAAATTCATCGTTTCATTAATGTTTCGTGAAATAGCCATGATTTAGCGGAGATTAAGCTTAATTTTGATGTTTTCAGAGATATCTATCTACTTTCGCTGCGAACACGTTATTTCGTTGAATTTCATCGTTTCATGAATTTTTCGTGAAATAAACATGATTTAGCGGAGATTTAGCTTAATTTTGATGTTTTCTACGATTTCTAGCTACTATCACTGCGAAACACGTTATTTACTTGAATTTCATAGTTCATGAGTGTTTCGTGAAATAAGCATGATTTAGCGGAGATTTAGCTTTGTTTTGATGTGTTCTGCGATTTCTAGCTACTTTCAATGCGAAACACGTTATTTCGTTGCAAATCATCGTTTCATTAATGTTTCGTGAAATAACAATAATTTAGCGGAGATTAAGCTTAATTTTGATGTTTTCATAGATATCTATATACTTTCTCTGCGAACACGTTATTTCGTTGAATTTCATCGTTTAATTAATCTTTCGTGAAATAACCATGATTTAGCGGAAATTTCACTAATTTTGACGTTTTCTACGATTTATTAGCTACTTTCACTGCGAACAAGTTATTTAGCTACTTCATCAGCATTTTTTCATGAATTTTACGTGAAATAAACATCTTCTAGCTTAGATTTAGCTTAACTTTGATGTTTTCGTAGATATGTAATTACTTTCACTGCGTAAAACGTTATTCCGATGAATTTCATCGTTTCAAGAATGTTTCTTGAAATAACCATGATTTAGTGAAGATTTAGTTTACTTTTGATGCTTTCACAGATATCTAGCTACTTTCACTTCAAAACACGTTATTTCGTTGAATTTCATCGTTTCATGAATGTTTCGTAAATTGACCGTGATTTAGCGGAGATTCGGTTTAATTTTGATGTTTTCACAGATATCTAGCTACTTTCACTGCGAAACACGTTATTTCGTTGAATTTCATCGTTTCATCAATGTTTCGTGAAATAAACATGATTTAACGGAGATTTAGCTTAAATTTGATGTTTTCATTGATTGCTTACTGCGAATCACGTTATTTCGTTGAATTTCATCGTTTCATTAATGTTTCGTGACATTACCATGATTTAGCGGAAATTAAGCTTAATTTTGATGTTTTCATAGATATCTATCTACTTTCACTGCGAACACGTTTTTTCTTTGAATTTCATCGTTTCATGAAATTTTCGTGAAATAAACATCTTCTAGCTTAGATTTAGCTTAATTTTGATGTTTTCGTAGATATGTAGATACTTTCACTGCGTAAAACGTTATTCCGATGAATTTCATTGTTTCATGAATGTTTCGTGAAATAAACATCATTTAACGGTGATTTAGTTTAATTTTGATGTTTTCACAGATATCTAGCTACTTTCACTGCGAAGCACGTTATTTCGTCGCAATACATCGTTTCATTAATGTTTCGTGAAATAACCATGATTTAGCGGAGATTAAGCTTAATTTTGATGTTTTCAGAGATATCTATCTACTTTCGCTGCGAACACGTAATTTCGTTGAATTTCATCGTTTCATGAATTTTTCGTGAAATAAACATGATTTAACAGAGATTTAGCTTTGTTTTGATGTTTTCTGCGATTTCTAGCTACTTTCAATGCGAATCAAGTTATTTCGTTGAATTTCATAGTTTCAAGAATGTTTCTTAAAATAACCATGATTTAGTGAAGATTTAGTTTACTTTTGATGTTTTCACAGTAATCTAGCTACTTTCACTTCAAAACACGTTATTTCGTTGAATTTCATCGTTTCATGAATGATTCGTAAATTGACAGTGATTTAGCGGAGATTCAGTTTAATTTTTATGTTTTCACAAATATTTAGCTACTTTCTCAGCGAAACACGTTATTTCGTTGTTTTTCATCGTTTCTTGAATATTTCGTGAAATTAACATCTTCTAGCTTAGATTTACCTTAATTTTGATGTTTTCGTAGATATGTAGTTACTTTCACTGCGAAAAACGTTATTCCAATGAATTTCATCGTTTCATGAATTTTTCGTGAAATATACATCATTTACCTATGATTTTGTTTAATTTTGATGTTTTCACAGATATCTAGCTGCTTTCATTGCGAAACACGTTATTTCGTTGAAATTCATCGTTTCATTAATGTTTCGTGAAATAACCATGATTTAGCGGAGATTAAGCTTAATTGTGATATTATCACAGATATCTAGCTACTTTCCTTGCGAAACACATTATTTCGCTGAATTTCATCGTTTCATGAATGTTTCGTGAAATACACATTATTTAGCGGAGATTTAGCTTTGTTTTGATGTGTTCTGCGATTTCTAGCTACTTTCAATGCGAAACACGTTATTTCGTTGCAAATCATCGTTTCATTAATGTATCGTGAAATAACAATGATTTAGCGGAGATTAAGCTTAATTTTGATGTTTTCATAGATATCTATATACTTTCTCTGCGAACACGTTATTTCGTTGAATTTCATCGTTTAATTAATCTTTCGTGAAATAACCATGATTTAGCGGAAATTTAGCTTAATTTTGACGTTTTCTACGATTTCTAGCTACTTTCACTGCGAATCACGTTATTTCGTTGTTTTTCATCGTTTCTTGAATGTTTCGTGAAATTAACATCTTCTAGCTTAGATTTAGCTTAATTTTGATGTTTTCGTGGATATTTAATTACTTTCACTGCGTAAAACGTTATTCCGATGAATTTCATCGTTTCAAGAATGTTTCTTGAAATAACCATGATTTAGTGAAGATTTAGTTTACTTTTGATGCTTTCACAGATATCTATCTACTTTCACTTCAAAACACGTTATTTCGTTGAATTTCATCGTTTCATGAATGTTTCGTAAATTGATCGTGATTTAGCGGAGATTCAGTTTAATTTTGATGTTTTCACAGATATCTAGCTACTTTCACTGCGAAACACGTTATTTCGTTGAATTTCATCGTTTCATCAATGTTTCGTGAAATAAACATGATTTAACGGAGATTTTGCTTAAATTTGATGTTTTCTTTGATTGCTTACTGCGAATCACGTTATTTCGTTGAATTTCATCGTTTCATTAATGTTTCGTGAAATTACCATGATTTAGCGGAAATTAAGCTTAATTTTGATGTTTTCATAGATAACTATCTACTTTCACTGCGAAACACGTTATTTCATTGGTTTTCATCGTTTCATGAATGTTTCGTGAAATAACCATGATTTAGCGGAGATTCAGTTTAATTTTAATGTTTTCACAGATATCTAGACACTTTCACTGCGAAACACGTAATTTCGTTGAATTTCGTCTTTTCATGAATATTTCGTTAAATTAACATCTTCTAGCTTAGATTTAGCTTAATTTTGATGTTTTCATAGATATGCAGATACTTTCACTGCGAAAAACGTTATTACAATGAATTTCATCGTTTCATGAATTTTTCGTGAAATTAACATCATTTAACTATGATTTTGTTCAATTTTGATGTTTTCACTGATATCTAGCTGCTTTCATTGCGAAACACGTCATTTCGCTGAAATTCGTCGTTTCATTAATGTTTCGTGAAATAACCATGATTTAGCGGAGATTAAGCTTAATTTTGATATTTTCACAGATATCTAGCTACTTTCACTGCGAAACACATTATTTCGCTGAATTTCATCGTTTCATGAATGTTTCGTGCAATAAACATGATTTAACGGAGATTTAGCTTAAATTTGACGTTTTCTTTGATTGCTAACTGCGAATCACGTTATTTCGTTGAATTTCATCGTTCCATTAGTGTTTCGTGAAATTACCATGATTTAGCGGAAATTAAGCTTAATTTTGATGTTTTCATAGATATCTATCTACATTCACTGCGAAACACGTTATTTCATTGGTTTTCATCGTTTCATGAATGTTTCGTGAAATACACATTATTTAGCGGAGATTTAGCTTTGTTTTGATGTGTTCTGCGATTTCTAGCTACTTTCAATGCGAAACACGTTATTTCGTTGCAAATCATCGTTTCATTAATGTTTCTTGAAATAACAATGATTTAGCGGAGATTAAGCTTAATTTTGATGTTTTCATAGATATCTATATACTTTCTCTGCGAACACGTTATTTCGTTGAATTTCATCGTTTAATTAATCTTTCGTGAAATAACCATGATTTAGCGGAAATTTAGCTTAATTTTGACGTTTTCTACGATTTCTAGCTACTTTCACAGCGAAACACGTTATTTCGTTGTTTTTCATCGCTTCATGAATGTTTCGTGAAATTACATCTTCTAGCTTAGATTTTGCTTAATTTTGATGTTTTCGTAGATATGTAGTTACTTTCACTGCGAAAAACGTTATTCCGATGAATTTAATTGTTTCATGAATGTTTCGTGAAATAAACATCATTTAACGGTGATTTAGTTTAATTTTGATGTTTTCACAGATATCTAGCTACTTTCACTGCGAAGCACGTTATTTCGTCGCAATACATCGTTTCATTAATGTTTCGTGATATAACCATGATTTAGCGGAAATTTAGCTTAATTTTGACGTTTTCTACGATTTCTAGCTACTTTCACTGCGAAACACGATATTTCGTTGTTTTTCATCGTTTCTTGAATGTTTCGTGAAATTAACATCTTCTAGCTTAGATTTAGCTTAATTTTGATGTTTTCGTAGATATGTAATTACTTTCACTGCGTAAAACGTTATTCCGATGAATTTCATCGTTTCAAGAATGTTTCTTGAAATAACCATGATTTAGTGAAGATTTAGTTTACTTTTGATGCTTTCACAGATATCTAGCTACTTTCACTTCAAAACACGTTATTTTGTTGAATTTCATCGTTTCATGAATGTTTCGTAAATTGACCGTGATTTAGCGGAGATTCAGTTTAATTTTGATGTTTTCACAGATATCTAGCTACTTTCACTGCGAAACACGTTATTTCGTTGAATTTCATCGTTTCATCAATGTTTCGTGAAATAAACATGATTTATCGGAGATTTAGCTTAAATTTGATGTTTTCTTTGATTGCTTACTGCGAATCACGTTATTTCGTTGAATTTCATCTTTTCATTAATGTTTCGTGAAATTACCATGATTTAGCGGAAATTAAGCTTAATTTAGATGTTTTCATAGATATCTATCTACTTTCACTGCGAAACACGTTATTTCATTGGTTATCATCGTTTCATGAATATTTCGTGAAATAACCATGATTTAGCGGAGATTCAGTTTAATTTTAATGTTTTCACAGATATCTAGACACTTTCACTGCGAAACACGTAATTTCGTTGAATTTCGTCTTTTCATGAATATTTCGTGAAATTAACATCTTCTAGCTTAGATTTAGCTTAATTTTGATGTTTTCGTAGATATGCAGATACTTTCACTGCGAAAAACGTTATTACAATGAATTTCATCGTTTCATGAATTTTTCGTGAAATAAACATCATTTAACTATGATTTTGTTCAATTTTGATGTTTTCACTGATATCTAGCTGCTTTCATTGCAAAACACGTTATTTCGTTGAAATTCATCGTTTCATTAATGTTTCGTGAAATAACCATGATTTAGCGGAGATTAAGCTTAATTTTGATATTTTCACAGATATCTAGCTACTTTCACTGCGAAACACATTATTTCGCTGAATTTCATCGTTTCATGAATGTTTCGTGCAATAAACATGATTTAACGGAGATTTAGCTTAAATTTGATGTTTTCTTTGATTGCTAACTGCGAAACACGTTATTTCGTTGCAAATCATCGTTTCATTAATGTTTCGTGAAATAACAATGATTTAGCGGAGATTAAGCTTAATTTTGATGTTTTCATAGATATCTATATACTTTCTCTGCGAACACGTTATTTCGTTGAATTTCATCGTTTAATTAATCTTTCGTGAAATAACCATGATTTAGCGGAAATTTAGCTTAATTTTGACGTTTCTACGATTTCTAGCTATTTTGACTTTCTACGATTCGAAACACGTTATTTCGTTGTTTTTCATCGTTTCTTGAATGTTTCGTGAAATTAACATCTTCTAGCTTAGATTTAGCTTAATTTTGATGTTTTCGTAGATATGTAATTACTTTCACTGCGTAAAACGTTATTCCGATGAATTTCATCGTTTCAAGAATGTTTCTTGAAATAACCATGATTTAGTGAAGATTTAGTTTACTTTTGATGTTTTCACAGATATCTAGCTACTTTCACTTCAAAACACGTTATTTCGTTGAATTTCATCGTTTCATGAATGTTTCGTAAATTGACCGTGATTTAGCGGAGATTCAGTTTAATTTTGATGTTTTCACAGATATCTAGCTACTTTCACTGCGAAACACATTATTTAGTAGTATTTCATCGTTTCATCAATGTTTCGTGAAATAAACATGATTTAACGGAGATTTAGCTTAAATTTGATGGTTTCTTTGATTGCTAACTGCGAATCACGTTATTTCGTTGAATATCATCGTTCCATTAATGTTTCGTGAAATTACCATGATTTAGCGGAAATTAAGCTTAATTTTGATGTTTTCATAGATATCTATCTACTTACGCTGCGAACTCGTTATGTCGTTGAATTTCATCGTTTCATGAATTTTTCGTGAAATAAACATCTTCTAGCTTAGATTTAGCTTAATTTTGATGTTTTCGTAGATATGTAGTTACTTACACTGCGAAAAACGTTATTCCGATGAATTACATTGTTTCATGCATGTTTCGTGAAATAAACATCATTTAACGGTGATTTAGTTTAATTTTGATGTTTTCACAGATATCTAGCTACTTTCACTGCGAAGCACGTTATTTCGTCGCAAATCATCGTTTCATTAATGTTTCGTGAAATAACAATGATTTAGCGGAGATTAAGCTTAATTTTGATGTTTTCATAGATATCTATATACTTTCTCTGCGAACACGTTATTTCGTTGAATTTCATCGTTTAATTAATCTTTCGTGAAATAACCATGATTTAGCGGAAATTTAGCTTAATTTTGACGTTTTCTACGATTTCTAGCTACTTTCACTGCGAAACACGTTATTTCGTTGTTTTTCATCGTTTCTTGAATGTTTCGTGAAATTAACATCTTCTAGCTTAGATTTAGCTTAATTTTGATGTTTTCGTAGATATGCAGATACTTTCACTGCGAAAAACGTTATTACAATGAATTTCATCGTTTCATGAATTTTTCGTGAAATAAACATCATTTAACTATGATTTTGTTCAATTTTGATGTTTTCACTGATATCTAGCTGCTTTCATTGCGAAACACGTTATTTCGTCTGAATTCATCGTTTCATTAATGTTTCGTGAAATAACCATGATTTAGCGGAGATTAAGCTTAATTTTGATATTTTCACAGATATCTAGCTACTTTCACTGCGAAACACATTATTTCGCTGAATTTCATCGTTTCATGAATGTTTCGTGCAATAAACATGATTTAACGGAGATTTAGCTTAAATTTGATGTTTTCTTTGATTGCTAACTGCGAATCACGTTATTTCGTTGAATTTCATCGTTCCATTAGTGTTTCGTGAAATTACCATGATTTAGCGGAAATTAAGCTTAATTTTGATGTTTTCATAGATATCTATCTACATTCACTGCGAAACACGTTATTTCATTGGTTTTCATCGTTTCATGAATGTTTCGTGAAATACACATTATTTAGCGGAGATTTAGCTTTGTTTTGATGTGTTCTGCGATTTCTAGCTACTTTCAATGCGAAACACGTTATTTCGTTGCAAATCATCGTTTCATTAATGTTTCGTGAAATAACAATGATTTAGCGGAGATTAAGCTTAATTTTGATGTTTTCATAGATATCTATATACTTTCTCTGCGAACACGTTATTTCGTTGAATTTCATCGTTTAATTAATCTTTCGTGAAATAACCATGATTTAGCGGAAATTTAGCTTAATTTTGACGTTTTCTACGATTTCTAGCTACTTTCACAGCGAAACACGTTATTTCGTTGTTTTTCATCGCTTCATGAATGTTTCGTGAAATTACATCTTCTAGCTTAGATTTAGCTTAATTTTGATGTTTTCGTAGATATGTAGTTACTTTCACTGCGAAAAACGTTATTCCGATGAATTTAATTGTTTCATGAATGTTTCGTGAAATAAACATCATTTAACGGTGATTTAGTTTAATTTTGATGTTTTCACAGATATCTAGCTACTTTCACTGCGAAGCACGTTATTTCGTCGCAATACATCGTTTCATTAATGTTTCGTGAAATAACCATGATTTAGCGGAAATTTAGCTTAATTTTGACGTTTTCTACGATTTCTAGCTACTTTCACTGCGAAACACGTTATTTCGTTGTTTTTCATCGTTTCTTGAATGTTTCGTGAAATTAACATCTTCTAGCTTAGATTTAGCTTAATTTTGATGTTTTCGTAGATATGTAATTACTTTCACTGCGTAAAACGTTATTCCGATGAATTTCATCGTTTCAAGAATGTTTCTTGAAATAACCATGATTTAGTGAAGATTTAGTTTACTTTTGATGCTTTCACAGATATCTAGCTACTTTCACTTCAAAACACGTTATTTCGTTGAATTTCATCGTTTCATGAATGTTTCGTAAATTGACCGTGATTTAGCGGAGATTCAGTTTAATTTTGATGTTTTCACAGATATCTAGCTACTTTCACTGCGAAACACGTTATTTCGTTGAATTTCATCGTTCCATGAATGTTTCGTGAAATAAACATGATTTAACGGAGATTTAGCTTAAATTTGATGTTTTCTTTGATTGCTTACTGCGAATCACGTTATTTCGTTGAATTTCATCTTTTCATTAATGTTTCGTGAAATTACCATGATTTAGCGGAAATTAAGCTTAATTTTGATGTTTTCATAGATATCTATCTACTTTCACTGCGAAACACGTTATTTCATTGGTTTTCATCGTTTCATGAATTTTTCGTGAAATAAACATGATTTAGCGGAGATTCAGTTTAATTTTAATGTTTTCACAGATATCTAGACACTTTCACTGCGAAACACGTAATTTCGTTGAATTTCGTCTTTTCATGAATATTTCGTGAAATTAACATCTTCTAGCTTAGATTTAGCTTAATTTTGATGTTTTCGTAGATATGCAGATACTTTCACTGCGAAAAACGTTATTACAATGAATTTCATCGTTTCATGAATTTTTCGTGAAATAAACATCATTTAACTATGATTTTGTTCAATTTTGATGTTTTCACTGATATCTAGCTGCTTTCATTGCAAAACACGTTATATCGTTGAAATTCATCGTTTCATTAATGTTTCGTGAAATAACAATGATTTAGCGGAGATTAAGCTTAATTTTGATGTTTTCATAGATATCTATATACTTTCTCTGCGAACACGTTATTTCGTTGAATTTCATCGTTTAATTAATCTTTCGTGAAATAACCATGATTTAGCGGAAATTTAGCTTAATTTTGACGTTTCTACGATTTCTAGCTTTAATTTTGACGTTTCTACGATTTCTAGAAACACGTTATTTCGTTGTTTTTCATCGTTTCTTGAATGTTTCGTGAAATTAACATCTTCTAGCTTAGATTTAGCTTAATTTTGATGTTTTCGTAGATATGTAGTTACTTTCATTGCGAAAAGCGTTATTCCGATGAATTTCATAGTTTCATGAATGTTTCGTGAAATAACCATGATTTAGTGAAGATTTAGTTTACTTTTGATGTTTTCACAGAAATCTAGCTACTTTCACTTCAAAACACGTTATTTCGTTGAATTTCATCGTTTCATGAATGTTTCGTAAATTGACCGTGATTTAGCGGAGATTCAGTTTAATTTTGATGTTTTCACAGATATCTAGCTACTTTCACTGCGAAACACGTTATTTCGTTGAATTTCATCGTTTCATCAATGTTTCGTGAAATAAACATGATTTAACGGAGATTTAGCTTAAATTTGATGTTTTCTTTGATTGCTAACTGCGAATCACGTTATTTCGTTGAATTTCATCGTTTCATTAATGTTTCGTGAAATTACCATGATTTAGCGGAAATTAAGCTTAATTTTGATGTTTTCATAGATATCTATCTACTTTCGCTGCGAACACGTTATTTCGTTCAATTTCATCGTTTCATGAATGTTTCGTAAATTACACATGATATAGCGGAGATTCAGTTTAATTTTGATGTTTTCACAGATATCTAGCTACTTTCACTGCGAAACACGTTATTTCGTTGAATTTCGTCGTTTCATGAATGTTTCGTGAAATTAACATCTTCTAGCTTAGATTTAGCTTAATTTTGATGTTTTCGTAGATATGTAGATACTTTCACTGCGAAAAACGTTATTACAATGAATTTCATCGTTTCATGAATTTTTCGTGAAATAAACATCATTTAACAATGATTTTGTTTAATTTTGATGTTTTCACTGATATCTAGCTGCTTTCATTGCGAAACACGTTATTTCGTTGAAATTCATCGTTTCATTAATGTTTCGTGAAATAAACATGATTTAGCGGAGATTAAGCTTAATTTTGATATTTTCACAGATATCTAGCTACTTTCACTGCGAAACACATTATTTCGCTGAATTTCATCGTTTCATGAATGTTTCGTGAAATACAGATTATTTAGCGGAGATTTAGCTTTGTTTTGATGTGTTCTGCGATTTCTAGCTACTTTCAATGCGAAACACGTTATTTCGTTGCAAATCATCGTTTCATTAATGTTTCGTGAAATAACAATGATTTAGCGGAGATTAAGCTTAATTTTGATGTTTTCATAGATATCTATATACTTTCTCTGCGAACACGTTATTTCGTTGAATTTCATCGTTTAATTAATCTTTCGTGAAATAACCATGATTTAGCGGAAATTTAGCTTAATTTTGACGTTTTCTACGATTTCTAGCTACTTTCACTGCGAAACACGTTATTTCGTTGTTTTTCATCGTTTCTTGAATGTTTCGTGAAATTAACATCTTCTAGCTTAGATTTAGCTTAATTTTGATGTTTTCGTAGATATGTAATTACTTTCACTGCGTAAAACGTTATTCCGATGAATTTCATCGTTTCAAGAATGTTTCTTGAAATAACCATGATTTAGTGAAGATTTAGTTTACTTTTGATGCTTTCACAGATATCTAGCTACTTTCACTTCAAAACACGTTATTTCGTTGAATTTCATCGTTTCATGAATGTTTCGTAAATTGATCGTGATTTAGCGGAGATTCAGTTTAATTTTGATGTTTTCACAGATATCTAGCTACTTTCACTGCGAAACACGTTATTTCGTTGAATTTCATCGTTTCATCAATGTTTCGTGAAATAAACATGATTTAACGGAGATTTTGCTTAAATTTGATGTTTTCTTTGATTGCTTACTGCGAATCACGTTATTTCGTTGAATTTCATCGTTTCATTAATGTTTCGTGAAATTACCATGATTTAGCGGAAATTAAGCTTAATTTTGATGTTTTCATAGATATCTATCTACTTTCACTGCGAAACACGTTATTTCATTGGTTTTCATCGTTTCATGAATGTTTCGTGAAATAACCATGATTTAGCGGAGATTCAGTTTAATTTTAATGTTTTCACAGATATCTAGACACTTTCACTGCGAAACACGTAATTTCGTTGAATTTCGTCTTTTCATGAATATTTCGTGAAATTAACATCTTCTAGCTTAGATTTAGCTTAATTTTGATGTTTTCGTAGATATGCAGATACTTTCACTGCGAAAAACGTTATTACAATGAATTTCATCGTTTCATGAATTTTTCGTGAAATAAACATCATTTAACTATGATTTTGTTCAATTTTGATGTTTTCACTGATATCTAGCTGCTTTCATTGCGAAACACGTTATTTCGCTGAAATTCATCGTTTCATTAATGTTTCGTGAAATAACCATGATTTAGCGGAGATTAAGCTTAATTTTGATATTTTCACAGATATCTAGCTACTTTCACTGCGAAACACATTATTTCGCTGAATTTCATCGTTTCATGAATGTTTCGTGCAATAAACATGATTTAACGGAGATTTAGCTTAAATTTGATGTTTTCTTTGATTGCTAACTGCGAATCACGTTATTTCGTTGAATTTCATCGTTCCATTAGTGTTTCGTGAAATTACCATGATTTAGCGGAAATTTAGCTTAATTTTGACGTTTTCTACGATTTCTAGCTACTTTCACAGCGAAACACGTTATTTCGTTGTTTTTCATCGCTTCATGAATGTTTCGTGAAATTACATCTTCTAGCTTAGATTTAGCTTAATTTTGATGTTTTCGTAGTTATGTAGTTACTTTCACTGCGAAAAACGTTATTCCGATGAATTTCATCGTTTCATGAATGTTTCGTGAAATAAACATCATTTAACGGTGATTTAGTTTAATTTTGATGTTTTCACAGATATCTAGCTACTTTCACTTCAAAACACGTTATTTCGTTGAATTTCATCGTTTCATGAATGTTTCGTAAATTGACCGTGATTTAGCGGAGATTAAGCTTAATTTTGATTTTTCACAGATATCTAGCTACTTTCACTGCGAAACACGTTATTTCGCTGAATTTCATCGTTTCATGAATGTTTCGTGAAATACACATTATTTTGCGGAGATTTAGCTTAATTTTGATGTTTTCTGCGATTTCTAGCTACTTTCACTGCGAAACACGTTATTTCGTTGCAATTCATCGTTTCATTAATGTTTCGTGAAATAAACATGATTTAGCGGAGATTTAGTTTAATTTTGATGTTTTCACAGATTTCTAGCTACTTTCACTGCGAAACACGTTATTTCGTTGTTTTTCATCGTTTCTTGAATGTTTCGTGAAATTAACATCTTCTAGCTTAGATTTAGCTTAATTTTGATGTTTTCGTAGATATGTAATTACTTTCACTGCGTAAAACGTTATTCCGATGAATTTCATCGTTTCAAGAATGTTTCTTGAAATAACCATGATTTAGTGAAGATTTAGTTTACTTTTGATGCTTTCACAGATATCTAGCTACTTTCACTTCAAAACACGTTATTTCGTTGAATTTCATCGTTTCATGAATGTTTCGTAAATTGATCGTGATTTAGCGGAGATTCAGTTTAATTTTGATGTTATCACAGATATCTAGCTACTTTCACTGCGAAACACGTTATTTCGTTGAATTTCATCGTTTCATCAATGTTTCGTGAAATAAACATGATTTAACGGAGATTTTGCTTAAATTTGATGTTTTCTTTGATTGCTTACTGCGAATCACGTTATTTCGTTGAATTTCATCGTTTCATTAATGTTTCGTGAAATTACCATGATTTAGCGGAAATTAAGCTTAATTTTGATGTTTTCATAGATATCTATCTACTTTCACTGCGAAACACGTTATTTCATTGGTTTTCATCGTTTCATGAATGTTTCGTGAAATAACCATGATTTAGCGGAGATTCAGTTTAATTTTAATGTTTTCACAGATATCTAGACACTTTCACTGCGAAACACGTAATTTCGTTGAATTTCGTCTTTTCATGAATATTTCGTGAAATTAACATCTTCTAGCTTAGATTTAGCTTAATTTTGATGTTTTCGTAGATATGCAGATACTTTCACTGCGAAAAACGTTATTACAATGAATTTCATCGTTTCATGAATTTTTCGTGAAATAAACATCATTTAACTATGATTTTGTTCAATTTTGATGTTTTCACTGATATCTAGCTGCTTTCATTGCGAAACACGTTATTTCGTTGAAATTCATCGTTTCATTAATGTTTCGTGAAATAACCATGATTTAGCGGAGATTAAGCTTAATTTTGATATTTTCACAGATATCTAGCTACTTTCACTGCGAAACACATTATTTCGCTGAATTTCATCGTTTCATGAATGTTTCGTGCAATAAACATGATTTAACGGAGATTTAGCTTAAATTTGATGTTTTCTTTGATTGCTAACTGCGAATCACGTTATTTCGTTGAATTTCATCGTTCCATTAGTGTTTCGTGAAATTACCATGATTTAGCGGAAATTTAGCTTAATTTTGACGTTTTCTACGATTTCTAGCTACTTTCACAGCGAAACACGTTATTTCGTTGTTTTTCATCGCTTCATGAATGTTTCGTGAAATTACATCTTCTAGCTTAGATTTAGCTTAATTTTGATGTTTTCGTAGATATGTAGTTACTTTCACTGCGAAAAACGTTATTCCGATGAATTTAATTGTTTCATGAATGTTTCGTGAAATAAACATCATTTAACGGTGATTTAGTTTAATTTTGATGTTTTCACAGATATCTAGCTACTTTCACTGCGAAGCACGTTATTTCGTCGCAATACATCGTTTCATTAATGTTTCGTGAAATAACCATGATTTAGCGGAAATTTAGCTTAATTTTGACGTTTTCTACGATTTCTAGCTACTTTCACTGCGAAACACGTTATTTCGTTGTTTTTCATCGTTTCTTGAATGTTTCGTGAAATTAACATCTTCTAGCTTAGATTTAGCTTAATTTTGATGTTTTCGTAGATATGTAATTACTTTCACTGCGTAAAACGTTATTCCGATGAATTTCATCGTTTCAAGAATGTTTCTTGAAATAACCATGATTTAGTGAAGATTTAGTTTACTTTTGATGCTTTCACAGATATCTAGCTACTTTCACTTCAAAACACGTTATTTCGTTGAATTTCATCGTTTCATGAATGTTTCGTGAAATAAACATGATTTAACGGAGATTTAGCTTAAATTTGATGTTTTCTTTGATTGCTTACTGCGAATCACGTTATTTCGTTGAATTTCATCTTTTCATTAATGTTTCGTGAAATTACCATGATTTAGCGGAAATTAAGCTTAATTTTGATGTTTTCATAGATATCTATCTACTTTCACTGCGAAACACGTTATTTCATTGGTTATCATCGTTTCATGAATATTTCGTGAAATAACCATGCTTTAGCGGAGATTCAGTTTAATTTTAATGTTTTCACAGATATCTAGACACTTTCACTGCGAAACACGTAATTTCGTTGAATTTCGTCTTTTCATGAATATTTCGTGAAATTAACATCTTCTAGCTTAGATTTAGCTTAATTTTGATGTTTTCGTAGATATGCAGATACTTTCACTGCGAAAAACGTTATTACAATGAATTTCATCGTTTCATGAATTTTTCGTGAAATAAACATCATTTAACTATGATTTTGTTCAATTTTGATGTTTTCACTGATATCTAGCTGCTTTCATTGCAAAACACGTTATTTCGTTGAAATTCATCGTTTCATTAATGTTTCGTGAAATAACCATGATTTAGCGGAGATTAAGCTTAATTTTGATATTTTCACAGATATCTAGCTACTTTCACTGCGAAACACATTATTTCGCTGAATTTCATCGTTTCATGAATGTTTCGTGAAATAAACATGATTTAGCGGAGATTTAGCTTTGTTTTGATGTGTTCTGCGATTTCTAGCTACTTTAATGCGAAACACGTTATTTCGTTGCAAATCATCGTTTCATTAATGTTTCGTGAAATAACAATGATTTAGCGGAGATTAAGCTTAATTTTGATGTTTTCATAGATATCTATATACTTTCTCTGCGAACACGTTATTTCGTTGAATTTCATCGTTTAATTAATCTTTCGTGAAATAACCATGATTTAGCGGAAATTTAGCTTAATTTTGACGTTTTCTACGATTTCTAGCTACTTTCACTGCGAAACACGTTATTTCGTTGTTTTTCATCGTTTCTTGAATGTTTCGTGAAATTAACATCTTCTAGCTTAGATTTAGCTTAATTTTGATGTTTTCGTAGATATGTAATTACTTTCACTGCGTAAAACGTTATTCCGATGAATTTCATCGTTTCAAGAATGTTTCTTGAAATAACCATGATTTAGTGAAGATTTAGTTTACTTTTGATGTTTTCACAGATATCTAGCTACTTTCACTTCAAAACACGTTATTTCGTTGAATTTCATCGTTTCATGAATGTTTCGTAAATTGACCGTGATTTAGCGGAGATTCAGTTTAATTCTGATGTTTTCACAGATATCCAGCTACTTTCACTGCGAAACACATTATTTAGCAGTATTTCATCGTTTCATCAATGTTTCGTGAAATAAACATGATTTAACGGAGATTTAGCTTAAATTTGATGGTTTCTTTGATTGCTAACTTCGAATCACGTTATTTCGTTGAATATCATCGTTCCATTAATGTTTCGTGAAATTACCATGATTTAGCGGAAATTAAGCTTAATTTTGATGTTTTCATAGATATCTATCTACTTACGCTGCGAACTCGTTATGTCGTTGAATTTCATCGTTTCATGAATTTTTCGTGAAATAATCATCTTCTAGCTTAGATTTAGCTTAATTTTGATGTTTTCGTAGATATGTAGTTACTTACACTGCGAAAAACGTTATTCCGATGAATTACATTGTTTCATGAATGTTTCGTGAAATAAACATCATTTAACGGTGATTTAGTTTAATTTTGATGTTTTCACAGATATCTAGCTACTTTCACTGCGAAGCACGTTATTTCGTCGCAATACATCGTTTCATTAATGTTTCGTGAAATAACCATGATTTAGCGGAGATTAAGCTTAATTTTGATGTTTTCAGAGATATCTATCTACTTTCGCTGCGAACACGTAATTTCGTTGAATTTCATCGTTTCATGAATTTTTCGTGAAATAAACATGATTTAACGGAGATTTAGCTTAATTTTGATGTTTTCTACGATTTCTAGCTACTATCACTGCGAAACACGTTATTTACTTGAATTTCATAGTTCATGAGTGTTTCGTGAAATAAGCATGATTTAGCGGAGATTTAGCTTTGTTTTGATGTGTTCTGCGATTTCTAGCTACTTTCAATGCGAAACACGTTATTTCGTTGCAAATCATCGTTTCATTAATGTTTCGTGAAATAACAATGATTTAGCGGAGATTAAGCTTAATTTTGATGTTTTCATAGATATCTATATACTTTCTCTGCGAACACGTTATTTCGTTGAATTTCATCGTTTAATTAATCTTTCGTGAAATAACCATGATTTAGCGGAAATTTAGCTTAATTTTGACGTTTTCTACGATTTCTAGCTACTTTCACTGCGAAACACGTTATTTCGTTGTTTTTCATCGTTTCTTGAATGTTTCGTGAAATTAACATCTTCTAGCTTAGATTTAGCTTAATTTTGATGTTTTCGTAGATATGTAATTACTTTCACTGCGTAAAACGTTATTCCGATGAATTTCATCGTTTCAAGAATGTTTCTTGAAATAACCATGATTTAGTGAAGATTTAGTTTACTTTTGATGCTTTCACAGATATCTAGCTACTTTCACTTCAAAACACGTTATTTCGTTGAATTTCATCGTTTCATGAATGTTTCGTAAATTGATCGTGATTTAGCGGAGATTCAGTTTAATTTTGATGTTTTCACAGATATCTAGCTACTTTCACTGCGAAACACGTTATTTCGTTGAATTTCATCGTTTCATCAATGTTTCGTGAAATAAACATGATTTAACGGAGATTTTGCTTAAATTTGATGTTTTCTTTGATTGCTTACTGCGAATCACGTTATTTCGTTGAATTTCATCGTTTCATTAATGTTTCGTGAAATTACCATGATTTAGCGGAAATTAAGCTTAATTTTGATGTTTTCATAGATATCTATCTACTTTCACTGCGAAACACGTTATTTCATTGGTTTTCATCGTTTCATGAATGTTTCGTGAAATAACCATGATTTAGCGGAGATTCAGTTTAATTTTAATGTTTTCACAGATATCTAGACACTTTCACTGCGAAACACGTAATTTCGTTGAATTTCGTCTTTTCATGAATATTTCGTTAAATTAACATCTTCTAGCTTAGATTTAGCTTAATTTTGATGTTTTCATAGATATGCAGATACTTTCACTGCGAAAAACGTTATTACAATGAATTTCATCGTTTCATGAATTTTTCGTGAAATAAACATCATTTAACTATGATTTTGTTCAATTTTGATGTTTTCACTGATATCTAGCTGCTTTCATTGCGAAACACGTTATTTCGCTGAAATTCATCGTTTCATTAATGTTTCGTGAAATAACCATGATTTAGCGGAGATTAAGCTTAATTTTGATATTTTCACAGATATCTAGCTACTTTCACTGCGAAACACATTATTTCGCTGAATTTCATCGTTTCATGAATGTTTCGTGCAATAAACATGATTTAACGGAGATTTAGCTTAAATTTGATGTTTTCTTTGATTGCTAACTGCGAATCACGTTATTTCGTTGAATTTCATCGTTCCATTAGTGTTTCGTGAAATTACCATGATTTAGCGGAAATTAAGCTTAATTTTGATGTTTTCATAGATATCTATCTACATTCACTGCGAAACACGTTATTTCATTGGTTTTCATCGTTTCATGAATGTTTCGTGAAATACACATTATTTAGCGGAGATTTAGCTTTGTTTTGATGTGTTCTGCGATTTCTAGCTACTTTCAATGCGAAACACGTTATTTCGTTGCAAATCATCGTTTCATTAATGTTTCGTGAAATAACAATGATTTAGCGGAGATTAAGCTTAATTTTGATGTTTTCATAGATATCTATATACTTTCTCTGCGAACACGTTATTTCGTTGAATTTCATCGTTTAATTAATCTTTCGTGAAATAACCATGATTTAGCGGAAATTTAGCTTAATTTTGACGTTTTCTACGATTTCTAGCTACTTTCACAGCGAAACACGTTATTTCGTTGTTTTTCATCGCTTCATGAATGTTTCGTGAAATTACATCTTCTAGCTTAGATTTAGCTTAATTTTGATGTTTTCGTAGATATGTAGTTACTTTCACTGCGAAAAACGTTATTCCGATGAATTTAATTGTTTCATGAATGTTTCGTGAAATAAACATCATTTAACGGTGATTTAGTTTAATTTTGATGTTTTCACAGATATCTAGCTACTTTCACTGCGAAGCACGTTATTTCGTCGCAATACATCGTTTCATTAATGTTTCGTGATATAACCATGATTTAGCGGAAATTTAGCTTAATTTTGACGTTTTCTACGATTTCTAGCTACTTTCACTGCGAAACACGATATTTCGTTGTTTTTCATCGTTTCTTGAATGTTTCGTGAAATTAACATCTTCTAGCTTAGATTTATCTTAATTTTGATGTTTTCGTAGATATGTAATTACTTTCACTGCGTAAAACGTTATTCCGATGAATTTCATCGTTTCAAGAATGTTTCTTGAAATAACCATGATTTAGTGAAGATTTAGTTTACTTTTGATGCTTTCACAGATATCTAGCTACTTTCACTTCAAAACACGTTATTTCGTTGAATTTCATCGTTTCATGAATGTTTCGTAAATTGACCGTGATTTAGCGGAGATTCAGTTTAATTTTGATGTTTTCACAGATATCTAGCTACTCTCACTGCGAAACACGTTATTTCGTTGTATTTCATCGTTTCATCAATGTTTCGTGAAATAAACATGATTTAACGGAGATTTAGCTTAAATTTGATGTTTTCTTTGATTGCTTACTGCGAATCACGTTATTTCGTTGAATTTCATCTTTTCATTAATGTTTCGTGAAATTACCATGATTTAGCGGAAATTAAGCTTAATTTTGATGTTTTCATAGATATCTATCTACTTTCACTGCGAAACACGTTATTTCATTGGTTATCATCGTTTCATGAATATTTCGTGAAATAACCATGATTTAGCGGAGATTCAGTTTAATTTTAATGTTTTCACAGATATCTAGACACTTTCACTGCGAAACACGTAATTTCGTTGAATTTCGTCTTTTCATGAATATTTCGTGAAATTAACATCTTCTAGCTTAGATTTAGCTTAATTTTGATGTTTTCATAGATATGCAGATACTTTCACTGCGAAAAACGTTATTACAATGAATTTCATCGTTTCATGAATTTTTCGTGAAATAAACATCATTTAACTATGATTTTGTTCAATTTTGATGTTTTCACTGATATCTAGCTGCTTTCATTGCAAAACACGTTATTTCGTTGAAATTCATCGTTGCATTAATGTTTCGTGAAATAACCATGATTTAGCGGAGATTAAGCTTAATTTTGATATTTTCACAGATATCTAGCTACTTTCACTGCGAAACACATTATTTCGCTGAATTTCATCGTTTCATGAATGTTTCGTGCAATAAACATGATTTAACGGAGATTTAGCTTAAATTTGATGTTTTCTTTGATTGCTAACTGCGAAACACGTTATTTCGTTGCAAATCATCGTTTCATTAATGTTTCGTGAAATAACAATGAATTAGCGGAGATTAAGCTTAATTTTGATGTTTTCATAGATATCTATATTCTTTCTCTGCGAACACGTTATTTCGTTGAATTTCATCGTTTAATTAATCTTTCGTGAAATAACCATGATTTAGCGGAAATTTAGCTTAATTTTGACGTTTTCTACGATTTCTAGCTACTTTCACAGCGAAACACGTTATTTCGTTGTTTTTCATCGCTTCATGAATGTTCCGTGAAATTACATCTTCTAGCTTAGATTTAGCTTAATTTTGATGTTTTCGTAGATATGTAGTTACTTTCACTGCGAAAAACGTTATTCCGATGAATTTCATTGTTTCATGAATGTTTCGTGAAATAAACATCATTTAACGGTGATTTAGTTTAATCTTGATGTTTTCACAGATATCTAGCTACTTTCACTGCGAAGCACGTTATTTCGTCGCAATACATCGTTTCATTAATGTTTCGTGAAATAACCATGATTTAGCGGAAATTTAGCTTAATTTTGACGTTTTCTACGATTTCTAGCTACTTTCACTGCGAAACACGTTATTTCGTTGTTTTTCATCGTTTCTTGAATGTTTCGTGAAATTAACATCTTCTAGCTTAGATTTAGCTTAACTTTGATGTTTTCGTAGATATGTAATTACTTTCACTGCGTAAAACGTTATTCCGATGAATTTCATCGTTTCAAGAATGTTTCTTGAAATAACCATGATTTAGTGAAGATTTAGTTTACTTTTGATGCTTTCACAGATATCTATCTACTTTCACTTCAAAACACGTTATTTCGTTGAATTTCATCGTTTCATGAATGTTTCGTAAATTGATCGTGATTTAGCGGAGATTCAGTTTAATTTTGATGTTTTCACAGATATCTAGCTACTTTCACTGCGAAACACGTTATTTCGTTGAATTTCATCGTTTCATCAATGTTTCGTGAAATAAACATGATTTAACGGAGATTTTGCTTAAATTTGATGTTTTCTTTGATTGCTTACTGTGAATCACGTTATTTCGTTGAATTTCATCGTTTCATTAATGTTTCGTGAAATTACCATGATTTAGCGGAAATTAAGCTTAATTTTGATGTTTTCATAGATATCTATCTACTTTCACTGCGAAACACGTTATTTCATTGGTTTTCATCGTTTCATGAATGTTTCGTGAAATAACCATGATTTAGCGGAGATTCAGTTTAATTTTAATGTTTTCACAGATATCTAGACACTTTCACTGCGAAACACGTAATTTCGTTGAATTTCGTCTTTTCATGAATATTTCGTGAAATTAACATCTTCTAGCTTAGATTTAGCTTAATTTTGATGTTTTCGTAGATATGCAGATACTTTCACTGCGAAAAACGTTATTACAATGAATTTCATCGTTTCATGAATTTTTCGTGAAATAAACATCATTTAACTATGATTTTGTTCAATTTTGATGTTTTCACTGATATCTAGCTGCTTTCATTGCGAAACACGTTATTTCGCTGAAATTCATCGTTTCATTAATGTTTCGTGAAATAACCATGATTTAGCGGAGATTAAGCTTAATTTTGATATTTTCACAGATATCTAGCTACTTTCACTGCGAAACACATTATTTCGCTGAATTTCATCGTTTCATGAATGTTTCGTGCAATAAACATGATTTAACGGAGATTTAGCTTAAATTTGATGTTTTCTTTGATTGCTAACTGCGAATCACGTTATTTCGTTGAATTTCATCGTTCCATTAGTGTTTCGTGAAATTACCATGATTTAGCGGAAATTAAGCTTAATTTTGATGTTTTCATAGATATCTATCTACATTCACTGCGAAACACGTTATTTCATTGGTTTTCATCGTTTCATGAATGTTTCGTGAAATACACATTATTTAGCGGAGATTTAGCTTTGTTTTGATGTGTTCTGCGATTTCTAGCTACTTTCAATGCGAAACACGTTATTTCGTTGCAAATCATCGTTTCATTAATGTTTCGTGAAATAACAATGATTTAGCGGAGATTAAGCTTAATTTTGATGTTTTCATAGATATCTATATACTTTCTCTGCGAACACGTTATTTCGTTGAATTTCATCGTTTAATTAATCTTTCGTGAAATAACCATGATTTAGCGGAAATTTAGCTTAATTTTGACGTTTTCTACGATTTCTATCTACTTTCACTGCGAAACACGTTATTTCGTTGTTTTTCATCGTTCATGAATGTTTCGTGAAATAACATGATTTAGCGGAGATTTAGCTTAATTTTGATGTTTTCAGAGATATCTAGCTACTTTCGCTGCGAACACGTTATTTCGTTGAATTTCATCGTTTCATGAATTTTTCGTGAAATAAACATGATTTAACGGAGATTTAGCTTAATTGTGATGTTTTCTACGATTTCTAGCTACTATCACTGCGAAACACGTTATTTACTTGAATTTCATAGTTCATGAATGTTTCGTGAAATAAACATGATTTAGCGGAGATTCAGTTTAATTTTAATGTTTTCACAGATATCTAGCTACTTTCACTGCGAAACACGTTATTTCGTTGAACTTCAACGTTCCATGAATGTTTCGTGAAATAAACATGATTTAACGGAGATTTAGCTTAATTTTGATGTTTTCTACGATTTCTAGCTACTATCACTGCGAAACACGTTATTTACTTGAATTTCAAAGTTCATGAATGTTTCGTGAAATAAACATGATTTAGCGGAGATTCAGTTTAATTTTAATGTTTTCACAGATATCTAGCTACTTTCACTGCGAAACACGTTATTTCGTTGAACTTCATCGTTCCATGAATGTTCTGTAAATTGACCGTGATTTAGCGGAGATTCAGTTTAATTTTTATGTTTTCACAGATATCTAGCTACTTTCACAGCGAAACACGTTATTTCGTTGAATTTCATCGTTTCATCAATGTTTCGTGAAATAAACATGATTTAGCGGAGATTTAACGGAGATTTAGCTTAAATTTGATGTTTTCTTTGATTGCTAACTGCGAATCACGTTATTTCGTTGAATTTCATCGTTTCTTTAATGTTTCGTGAAATTACCATGATTTAGCGGAAATAAAGCTTAATTTTGATGTTTTCATAGATATCTATCTACTTTCACTGCGAAACACGTTATTTCGTTGAATTTCATCGTTTAATTAATGTTTCGTGAAATATCCATGATTTAGCGGAAATTTAGATTATTTTTGACGTTTTCTACGATTTCTAGCTACTATCACTGCGAAACACGTTATTTACTTGAATTTCATAGTTCATGAATGTTTCGTGAAATAAACATGATTTAGCGGAGATTCAGTTTAATTTTAATGTTTTCACACATATCTAGCTACTTTCACTGCGAAACACGTAATTTCGTTGAACTTCATCGTTCCATGAATGTTTCGTGAAATAAACATGATTTAGAGAAGAATTAGCTTTGTTTTGATGTTTTCTGCGATATCTAGCTACTTTCAATGCGAATCAAGTTATTTCGTTGAATTTCATCGTTTCAAGAATGTTTCTTGAAATAACCATGATTTAGTGAAGATTTAGTTTACTTTTGATGTTTTCACAGTAATCTAGCTACTTTCACTTCAAAACACGTTATTTCGTTGTATTTCATCGTTTCATGACTGTTTCGTAAATTGACCGTGATTTAGCGGAGATTCAGCTTAATTTTTATGTTTTCACAGATATCTAGCTACTTTCACAGCGAAACACGTTATTTCGTTGAATTTCATCGTTTCATCAATGTTTCGTGAAATAACCATGATTTAACGGAGATTTAGCTTAAATTTGATGTTTTCTTTGATTGCTTACTGCGAATCACGTTATTTCGTTGAATTTCATCGTTTCATTAATGTTTCGTGAAATTACCATGATTTAGCGGAAATTAAGCTTAATTTTGATGTTTTCTTAGATATCTATCTACTTTCACTGCGAAACACGTTATTTCATTGGTTTTCATCGTTTCATGAATGTTTCGTGAAATAACCATGATTTAGCGGAGATTCAGTTTAATTTTAATGTTTTCACAGATATCTAGACACTTTCACTGCGAAACACGTAATTTCGTTGAATTTCGTCTTTTCATGAATATTTCGTGAAATTAACATCTTCTAGCTTAGATTTAGCTTAATTTTGATGTTTTCGTAGATATGCAGATACTTTCACTGCGAAAAACGTTATTACAATGAATTTCATCGTTTCATGAATTTTTCGTGAAATAAACATCATTTAACTATGATTTTGTTCAATTTTGATGTTTTCACTGATATCTAGCTGCTTTCATTGCGAAACACGTTATTTCGTTGAAATTCATCGTTTCATTAATGTTTCGTGAAATAACCATGATTTAGCGGAGATTAAGCTTAATTTTGATATTTTCACAGATATCTAGCTACTTTCACTGCGAAACACATTATTTCGCTGAATTTCATCGTTTCATGAATGTTTCGTGCAATAAACATGATTTAACGGAGATTTAGCTTAAATTTGATGTTTTCTTTGATTGCTAACTGCGAATCACGTTATTTCGTTGAATTTCATCGTTCCATTAGTGTTTCGTGAAATTACCATGATTTAGCGGAAATTAAGCTTAATTTTGATGTTTTCATAGATATCTATCTACTTTCACTGCGAAACACGTTATTTCGTTGAATTTCATCGTTTCATGAATTTTTCGTGAAATAAACATCTTCTAGCTTAGATTTAGCTTAATTTTGATGTTTTCTAGATTTCTATATCCTGCGAAACACGTTATTTCGTTGAATTTCATCGTTTCATGAATGTTTCGTGAAATAACCATGATTTAGCGGAGATTCAGTTTAATTTTAATGTTTTCACAGATATCTAGACACTTTCACTGCGAAACACGTAATTTCGTTGAATTTCGTCTTTTCATGAATATTTCGTGAAATTAACATCTTCTAGCTTAGATTTAGCTTAATTTTGATGTTTTCGTAGATATGTAGATACTTTCACTGCGAAAAACGTTATTCCAATGAATTTCATCGTTTCATGAATTTTTCGTGAAATAAACATCATTTAACTATGATTTTGTTCAATTTTGATGTTTTCACTGATATCTAGCTGCTTTCATTGCGAAACACGTTATTTCGTTGAAATTCATCGTTTCATTAATGTTTCGTGAAATAACCATGATTTAGCGGAGATTAAGCTTAATTTTGATATTTTCACAGATATCTAGCTACTTTCACTGCGAAACACATTATTTCGCTGAATTTCATCGTTTCATGAATGTTTCGTGCAATAAACATGATTTAACGGAGATTTAGCTTAAATTTGATGTTTTCTTTGATTGCTAACTGCGAATCACGTTATTTCGTTGAATTTCATCGTTCCATTAGTGTTTCGTGAAATTACCATGATTTAGCGGAAATTAAGCTTAATTTTGATGTTTTCATAGATATCTATCTACTTAAGCTGCGAACTCGTTATTTCGTTGAATTTCATCGTTTCTTGATTTTTTCGTGAAATAAACATCTTCTAGCTTAGATTTAGCTTAATTTTGATGTTTTCGTAGATATGTAGATACTTTCACTGCGAAAAACGTTGTTTCGATGAATTTCATCGTTTCATTAATTTTTCGTGAAATAAACGTCATTTAACGGTGATTTAGTTTAATTTTGATATTTTCACAGATATCTAGCTACTTTCACAGCGAAACACGTTATTTCGTTGTTTTTCATCGCTTCATGAATGTTTCGTGAAATTACATCTTCTAGCTTAGATTTAGCTTAATTTTGATGTTTTCGTAGATATGTAGTTACTTTCACTGCGAAAAACGTTATTCCGATGAATTTCATTGTTTCATGAATGTTTCGTGAAATAAACATCATTTAACGGTGATTTAGTTTAATTTTGATGTTTTCACAGATATCTAGCTACTTTCACTACGAAGCACGTTATTAAGTCGCAATACATCGTTTCATTAATGTTTCGTGAAATAACCATGATTTAGCGGAGATTAAGCTTAATTTTGATGTTTTCAGAGATATCTATCTACTTTCGCTGCGAACACGTAATTTCGTTGAATTTCATCGTTTCATGAATTTTTCGTGAAATAAACATGATTTAACGGAGATTTAGCTTAATTGTGATGTTTTCTACGATTTCTAGCTACTATCACTGCGAAACACGTTATTTACTTGAATTTCATAGTTCATGTATGTTTCGTGAAATAAACATGATTTAGCGGAGATTCAGTTTAATTTTAATGTTTTCACAGATATCTAGCTACTTTCACTGCGAAACACGTTATTTCGTTGAACTTCACGTTCATGAATGTTTCGTGAAATAACTTTTAATTTAGCTATTATTGTTCAGTCTTCATGGAAACGTTATGAATGTTTCGTGAAATAACATGATTTAGCGGAGATTAGTTTAATTTTAATGTTTTCACAGATATCTAGCTACTTTCACTGCGAAACACGTTATTTCGTTGAACTTCATCGTTCCATGAATGTTTCGTAAATTGACCGTGATTTAGCGGAGATTCAGTTTAATTTTTATGTTTTCACAGATATCTAGCTACTTTCACAGCGAAACACGTTATTTCGTTGAATTTCATCGTTTCATCAATGTTTCGTGAAATAAACATGATTTAGCGGAGATTTAACGGAGATTTAGCTTAAATTTGATGTTTTCTTTGATTGCTAACTGCGAATCACGTTATTTCGTTGAATTTCATCGTTTCTTTAATGTTTCGTGAAATTACCATGATTTAGCGGAAATTAAGCTTAATTTTGATGTTTTCATAGATATCTATCTACTTTCACTGCGAAACACGTTATTTCGTTGAATTTCATCGTTTAATTAATGTTTCGTGAAATAACCATGATTTAGCGGAAATTTAGATTATTTTTGACGTTTTCTACGATTTCTAGCTACTTTCACTGCGAAACACGTTATTTCGTTGTTTTTCATCGTTTCTTGAATGTTTCGTGAAATTACGTCTTCTAGCTTAGATTTAGCTTAATTTTGATGTTTTCGTAGATATGTAGTTACTTTCACTGCGAAAAACGTTATTCCGATGAATTTCATTGTTTCATGAATGTTTCGTGAAATAAACATCATTTAACGGTGATTTAGTTTAATTTTGATGTTTTCACAGATATCTAGCTACTTTCACTGCGAAGCACGTTATTTCGTCGCAATACATCGTTTCATTAATGTTTCGTGAAATAACCATGATTTAGCGGAGATTAAGATTAATTTTGATGTTTTCAGAGATATCTATCTACTTTCGCTGCGAACACGTAATTTCGTTGAATTTCATCGTTTCATGAATTTTTCGTGAAATAAACATGATTTAGCGGAGATTTAGCTTAATTTTGATGTTTTCTACGATTTCTAGCTACTATCACTGCGAAACACGTTTTTTACTTGAATTTCATAGTTTCATGAATGTTTCGTGAAATAAACATGATTTAGCGGAGATTCAGTTTAATTTTGATGTTTTCGTAGATATGTAATTACTTTCACTGCGTAAAACGTTATTCCGATGAATTTCATCGTCTCAAGAATGTTTCTTGAAATAACCATGATTTAGTGAAGATTTAGTTTACTTTTGATGTTTTCACAGATATCTAGCTACTTTCACTTCAAAACACGTTATTTCGTTGAATTTCATCGTTTCATGAATGTTTCGTATATTGACCGTGATTTAGCGGAGATTCAGTTTAATTTTGATGTTTTCACAGATATCTAGCTACTCTCACTGCGAAACACGTTTTTTCGTTGTAGTTCATCGTTTCATCAATGTTTCGTGAAATAAACATGATTTAACGGAGATTTAGCATAAATTTGATGTTTTCTTTGATTGCTAACTGCGAATCACGTTATTTCGTTGAATTTCATCGTTTCATTAATGTTTCGTGAAATTACCATGATTTAGCGGAAATTAAGTTTAATTTTGATGTTTTCAGAGATATCTATCTACTTTCGCTGCGAACACGTAATTTCGTTGAATTTCATCGTTTCATGAATTTTTCGTGAAATAAACATGATTTACCGGAGATTTAGCTTAATTTTGATGTTTTCTACGATTTCTAGCTACTATCACTGCGAAACACGTTATTTACTTGAATTTCATAGTTCATGAATGTTTCGTGAAATAAACATGATTTAGCGGAGATTCAGTTTAATTTTAATGTTTTCACAGATATCTAGCTACTTTCACTGCGAAACACGTTATTTCGTTGAACTTCATCGTTCCATGAATGTTTCGTGAAATAAACATGATTTAGAGGAGATTTAGCTTTGTTTTGATGTTTTCTGCGATTTCTAGCTACTTTCAATGCGAATCAAGTTATTTCGTTGAATTTCATCGTTTCAAGAATGTTTCTTGAAATAACCATGATTTAGTGAAGATTTAGTTTACTTTTGATGTTTTCACAGTAATCTAGCTACTTTCACTTCAAAACACGTTATTTCGTTGAATTTCATCGTTTCATCAATGTTTCGTGAAATAACCATGATTTAACGGAGATTTAGCTTATATTTGATGTTTTCTTTGATTGCTTACTGCGAATCACGTTATTTCGTTGAATTTCATCGTTTCATTAATGTTTCGTGAAATTACCATGATTTAGCGGAAATTAAGCTTAATTTTGATGTTTTCTTAGATATCTATCTACTTTCACTGCGAAACACGTTATTTCATTGGTTTTCATCGTTTCATGAATGTTTCGTGAAATAACCATGATTTAGCGGAGATTCAGTTTAATTTTAATGTTTTCACAGATATCTAGACACTTTCACTGCGAAACACGTAATTTCGTTGAATTTCGTCTTTTCATGAATATTTCGTGAAATTAACATCTTCTAGCTTAGATTTAGCTTAATTTTGATGTTTTCGTAGATATGCAGATACTTTCACTACGAAAAACGTTATTACAATGAATTTCATCGTTTCATGAATTTTTCGTGAAATAAACATCATTTAACTATGATTTTGTTCAATTTTGATGTTTTCACAGATATCTAGCTACTTTCACTTCAAAACACGTTATTTCGTTGAATTTCATCGTTTCATGAATGTTTCGTAAATTGACCGTGATTTAGCGGAGATTCAGTTTAATTTTGATGTTTTCACAGATATCTAGCTACTCTCACTGCGAAACACGTTTTTTCGTTGTAGTTCATCGTTTCATCAATGTTTCGTGAAATAAACATGATTTAACGGAGATTTAGCATAAATTTGATGTTTTCTTTGATTGCTAACTGCGAATCACGTATTTCGTTGAATTTCATCGTTTCATTAATGTTTCGTGAAATTACCATGATTTAGCGGATATTAAGCTTAAATTTGATGTTTTCATAGATATCTATCTACTTTCGCTGCGAACACGTTATTTCTTTGAATTTCATCGTTTCATGAATTTTTCGTGAAATAAACATCTTCTAGCTTAGATTTAGCTTAATTTTGATGTTTTCGTAGATATGTAGATACTTTCACTGCGAAAAACGTTGTTTCGATGAATTTCATCGTTTCATGAATTTTTCGTGAAATAAACGTCATTTAACGGTGATTTAGTTTAAATTTGATATTTTCACAGATATCTAGCTACTTTCACAGCGAAACACGTTATTTCGTTGTTTTTCATCGCTTCATGAATGTTTCGTGAAATTACATCTTCTAGCTTAGATTTAGCTTAATTTTGATGTTTTCGTAGATATGTAGTTACTTTCACTGCGAAAAACGTTATTCCGATGAATTTCATTGTTTCATGAATGTTTCGTGAAATAAACATCATTTAACGGTGATTTAGTTTAATTTTGATGTTTTCACAGATATCTAGCTACTTTCACTGCGAAGCACGTTATTTCGTCGCAATACATCGTTTCATTAATGTTTCGTGAAATAACCATGATTTAGCGGAGATTAAGCTTAATTTTGATATTTTCACAGATATCTAGCTACTTTCACTGCGAAACACATTATTTCGCTGAATTTCATCGTTTCATGAATGTTTCGTGAAATAAACATGATTTAACGGAGATTTAGCTTAAATTTGATGTTTTCTTTGATTGCTAACTGCGAATCACGTTATTTCGTTGAATTTCATCGTTTCATTAATGTTTCGTGAAATTACCATGATTTAGCGGAAATTAAGCTTAATTTTGATGTTTTCATAGATATCTATCTACTTAAGCTGCGAACTCGTTATTTCGTTGAATTTCATCGTTTCTTGATTTTTTCGTGAAATAAACATCTTCTAGCTTAGATTTAGCTTAATTTTGATGTTTTCGTAGATATGTAGATACTTTCACTGCGAAAAACGTTGTTTCGATGAATTTCATCGTTTCATTAATTTTTCGTGAAATAAACGTCATTTAACGGTGATTTAGTTTAATTTTGATATTTTCACAGATATCTAGCTACTTTCACAGCGAAACACGTTATTTCGTTGTTTTTCATCGCTTCATGAATGTTTCGTGAAATTACATCTTCTAGCTTAGATTTAGCTTAATTTTGATGTTTTCGTAGATATGTAGTTACTTTCACTGCGAAAAACGTTATTCCGATGAATTTCATTGTTTCATGAATGTTTCGTGAAATAAACATCATTTAACGGTGATTTAGTTTAATTTTGATGTTTTCACAGATATCTAGCTACTTTCACTGCGAAGCACGTTATTTCGTCGAATTTCATCGTTTCATTAATGTTTCGTGAAATAACCATGATTTAGCGGAGATTTAGCTTAATTTTGATGTTTTCATAGATATCTAGCTACTTTCGCTGCAAACACGTTATTTCGTTGAATTTCATCGTTTCATGAATGTTTCGTGAAATAAACATGATTTAGCGGAGATTTAGCTTAATTTTGATGTTTTCATAGATATCTAGCTACTTTCACTGCGAAACACGTTATTTCGTTGAATTTCATCGTTTCATGAATGTTTCGTGAAATAAACATGATTTAGCGGAGATTTAGCTTAATTTTGATGTTTTCACAGATATCTAGCTACTTTCACTGCGAAACACGTTATTTCGTTGAATTTCATCGTTTCATGAATGTTTCGTGAAATAACCATGATGTATCGAAGATTTAGTTTAATTTAGCTGTTTTCTTTGATATCAACTTTCCTTCACTGCGAATAACGTTATTTCGTTGAAATTCATCGTTTCATGAATGTTTCGTAAATTGACCATGATTTAGCGGAGATTCAGTTTAATTTTGATGTTTTCAGAGATATCTAGATACATTCGCTGCGAAACACTCTATTTCGTTGAATTTCTCCGTTTCATGAATGTTTCGTGAAATAACCATGATTTAGCGTAGATTTAGTTTTATTTTGATATTTTCCTAGATATCTATCTACTTTCACTGCGTAACACGTTATTTCGATGAATTCCATGGTTTCATGAATGTTTCGTGAAATTAACATGATTTAGCGGATATTTAGCTAAATTTTGATGTTTTCATAGATATCTAGCAACTTTCTCTGCGAAACACGTTATTTCGTTGAATTTCATCGTTTCACCAATGTTACGTGAAATAACCATGATTTAGCGGAGATTCAGTTTAATTTTTATGTTTTCACAGATATCTAGACACTTTCACTGCGAAACACGTAATTTCGTTGAATTTCGTCTTTTCATGAATATTTCGTGAAATTAACATCTTCTAGCTTAGATTTAGCTTAATTTTGATGTTTTCGTAGATATGTAGATACTTTCACTGCGAAAAACGTTATTACAATGAATTTCATCGTTTCATTAATGTTTCGTGAAATAAACATGATTTAGCGGAGATTAAGCTTAATTTTGATATTTTCACAGATATCTAGGTACTTTCACTGCGAAACACATTATTTCGCTGAATTTCATCGTTTCATGAATGTTTCGTGAAATACAGATTATTTAGCGGAGATTTAGCTTTGTTTTGATGTGTTCTGCGATTTCTAGCTACTTTCAATGCGAAACACGTTATTTCGTTGCAAATCATCGTTTCATTAATGTTTCGTGAAATAACCATGATTTAGCGGAGATTAAGCTTAATTTTGATGTTTTCATAGATATCTATATACTTTCTCTGCGAACACGTTATTTCGTTGAATTTCATCGTTTAATTAATGTTTCGTGAAATAACCATGATTTAGCGGAAATTTAGCTTAATTTTGACGTTTTCTACGATTTCTAGCTACTTTCACTGCGAAACACGTTATTTCGTTGTTTTTCATCGTTTCCTGAATGTTTCGTGAAATTAACATCTTCTAGCTTAGATTTAGCTTAATTTTGATGTTTTCGTAGATATGTAAATACTTTCACTGCGTAAAACGTTATTCCGATGAATTTCATCGATTCAAGAATGTTTCTTGAAATAACCATGATTTAGTGAAGATTTAGTTTACTTTTGATGTTTTCACAGATATCTAGCTACTTTCACTTCAAAACACGTTATTTCGTTGAATTTCATCGTTTCATGAATGTTTCGTAAATTGACCGTGATTTAGCGGAGATTCAGTTCAATTTTGATGTTTTCACAGATATCTAGCTACTCTCACTGCGATACACGTTTTTTCGTTGTATTTCATCGTTTCATCAATGTTTCGTGAAATAAACATGATTTAACGGAGATTTAGCTTAAATTTGATGTTTTCTTTGATTGCTAACTGCGAATCACGTTATTTCGTTGAATTTCATCGTTTCATTAATGTTTCGTGAAATTACCATGATTTAGCGGATATTAAGCTTAATTTTGATGTTTTCATAGATATCTATCTACTTTCGCTGCGAACACGTTATTTCTTTGAATTTCATCGTTTCACGAATTTTTCGAGAAACAAATATCTTCTAGCTTAGATTTAGCTTAATTTTGATGTTTTCGTAGAAATGTAGATACTTTCACTGCGAAAAACGTTGTTTCGATGAATTTCATCGTTTCATGAATTTTTCGTGAAATAAACGTCATTTAACGGTGATTTAGTTTAATTTTGATGTTTTCAGAGATATCTATCTACTTTCGCTGCGAACACGTTATTTCGTTGAATTTCATCGTTTCATGAATTTTTCGTGAAATAAACATGATTTAGCGGAGATTTAGTTTAATTTTGATATTTTCACAGATATCTAGCTACTTTCACAGCGAAACACGTTATTTCGTTGTTTTTCATCGCTTCATGAATGTTTCGTGAAATTACATCTTCTAGCTTAGATTTAGCTTAATTTTGATGTTTTCGTAGATATGTAGTTACTTTCACTGCGAAAAACGTTATTCCGATGAATTTCATTGTTTCATGAATGTTTCGTGAAATAAACATCATTTAACGGTGATTTAGTTTAATTTTGATGTTTTCACAGATATCTAGCTACTTTCACTGCGAAACACGTTATTTCGTTGAACTTCATCGTTTCATGAATGTTTCGTGAAATAAACATGATTTAGCGGAGATTAAGCTTAATTTTGATGTTTTCAGAGATATCTATCTACTTTCGCTGGGAACACGTTATTTCGGTGAATTTCGTCGTTTCATTAATGTTTCGTGAAATAACCATGATTTAGCGGAGATTAAGCTTAATTTTGATGTTTTCAGAGATATCTATCTACTTTCGCTGGGAACACGTTATTTCGGTGAATTTCGTCGTTTCATGAATGTTTCGTAAATTGACCGTGATTTAGCGGAGATTCAGTTTAATTTTGATGTTTTCACAGATACCTAGCTGCTTTCCCTGCGAAACACGTTATTTCGTTGAATTTCATCGTTCCATTAGTGTTTCGTGAAATTACCATGATTTAGCGGAAATTAAGCTTAATTTTGATGTTTTCATAGATATCTATCTACTTACGCTGCGAACTCGTTATTTCGTTGAATTTCATCGTTTCATGAATTTTTCGTGAAATAAACATCTTCTAGCTTAGATTTAGCTTAATTTTGATGTTTTCGTAGCTATGTAGTTACTTTCACTGCGAAAAACGTTATTCCGATGAATTTCATTGTTTCATGAATGTTTCGTGAAATAAACATCATTTAACGGTGACTTAGTTTAATTTTGATGTTTTCACAGATATCTAGCTACTTTCACTGCGAAGCACGTTATTTCGTCGCAATACATCGTTTCATTAATGTTTCGTGAAATAACCATGATTTAGCGGAGATTAAGCTTAATTTTGATGTTTTCAGAGATATCTATCTACTTTCGCTGCGAACACGTTATTTCGTTGAATTTCATCGTTTCATGAATTTTTCGTGAAATAAACATGATTTACCAGAGATTTAGCTTAATTTTGATGTTTTCTACGATTTCTAGCTACTATCACTGCGAAACACGTTATTTACTTGAATTTCATAGTTTCATGAATGTTTCGTGAAATAAACATGATTTAGCGGAGATTCAGTTTAATTTTAATGTTTTCACAGATATCTAGCTACTTTCACTGCGAAACACGTTATTTCGTTGAACTTCATCGTTCCATGAATGTTTCGTGAAATAAACATGATTTAACGGAGATTTAGCTTAATTTTGATGTTTTCTACGATTTCTAGCTACTATCACTGCGAAACACGTTATTTACTTGAATTTCATAGTTCATGAATGTTTCGTGAAATAAACATGATTTAGCGGAGATTCAGTTTAATTTTAATGTTTTCACAGATATCTAGCTACTTTCACTGCGAAACACGTTATTTCGTTGAACTTCATCGTTCCATGAATGTTTCGTAAATTGACCGTGATTTAGCGGAGATTCAGTTTAATTTTTATGTTTTCACAGATATCTAGCTACTTTCACAGCGAAACACGTTATTTCGTTGAATTTCATCGTTTCATCAATGTTTCGTGAAATAAACATGATTTAGCGGAGATTTAACGGAGATTTAGCTTAAATTTGATGTTTTCTTTGATTGCTAACTGCGAATCACGTTATTTCGTTGAATTTCATCGTTTCTTTAATGTTTCGTGAAATTACCATGATTTAGCGGAAATTAAGCTTAATTTTGATGTTTTCATAGATATCTATCTACTTTCACTGCGAAACACGTTATTTCGTTGAATTTCATCGTTTAATTAATGTTTCGTGAAATAACCATGATTTAGCGGAAATTTAGATTATTTTTGACGTTTTCTACGATTTCTAGCTACTTTCACTGCGAAACACGTTATTTCGTTGTTTTTCATCGTTTCTTGAATGTTTCGTGAAATTAACATCTTCTAGCTTAGATTTAGCTTAATTTTGATGTTTTCGTAGATATGTAATTACTTTCACTGCGTAAAACGTTATTCCGATGAATTTCATCGTTTCAAGAATGTTTCTTGAAATAACCATGATTTAGTGAAGATTTAGTTTACTTTTGATGTTTTCACAGATATCTAGCTACTTTCACTTCAAAACACGTTATTTCGTTGAATTTCATCGTTTCATGAATGTTTCGTAAATTGACCGTGATTTAGCGGAGATTCAGTTTAATTTTGATGTTTTCACAGATATCTAGCTACTCTCACTGCGAAACACGTTTTTTCGTTGTAGTTCATCGTTTCATCAATGTTTCGTGAAATAAACATGATTTAACGGAGATTTAGCATAAATTTGATGTTTTCTTTGATTGCTAACTGCGAATCACGTTATTTCGTTGAATTTCATCGTTTCATTAATGTTTCGTGAAATTACCATGATTTAGCGGATATTAAGCTTAAATTTGATGTTTTCATAGATATCTATCTACTTTCGCTGCGAACACGTTATTTCTTTGAATTTCATCGTTTCATGAATTTTTCGTGAAATAAACATCTTCTAGCTTAGATTTAGCTTAATTTTGATGATTTCGTATATATGTAGATACTTTCACTGCGAAAAACGTTGTTTCGATGAATTTCATCGTTTCATTAATTTTTCGTGAAATAAACGTCATTTAACGGTGATTTAGTTTAAATTTGATATTTTCACAGATATCTAGCTACTTTCACAGCGAAACACGTTATTTCGTTGTTTTTCATCGCTTCATGAATGTTTCGTGAAATTACATCTTCTAGCTTAGATTTAGCTTAATTTTGATGTTTTCGTAGATATGTAGTTACTTTCACTGCGAAAAACGTTATTCCGATGAATTTCATTGTTTCATGAATGTTTCGTGAAATAAACATCATTTAACGGTGATTTAGTTTAATTTTGATGTTTTCACAGATATCTAGCTACTTTCACTGCGAAGCACGTTATTTCGTCGCAATACATCGTTTCATTAATGTTTCGTGAAATAACCATGATTTAGCGGAGATTAAGCTTAATTTTGATGTTTTCAGAGATATCTATCTACTTTCGCTGCGAACACGTAATTTCTTTGAATTTCATCGTTTCATGAATTTTTCGTGAAATAAACATGATTTAGCGGAGATTTAGCTTAATTTTGATGTTTTCTACGATTTCTAGCTACTATCACTGCGAAACACGTTTTTTACTTGAATTTCATAGTTTCATGAATGTTTCGTGAAATAAACATGATTTAGCGGAGATTCAGTTTAATTTTAATGTTTTTACAGATATCGGGCTACTTTCACTGCGAAACACATTATTTCGTTGAACTTCATCGTTCCATGAATGTTTCGTGAAATAAACATGATTTAGAGGAGATTTAGCTTTGTTTTGATGTTTTCTGCGATTTCTAGCTACTTTCAATGCGAATCAATTTATTTCGTTGAATTTCATCGTTTCAAGAATGTTTCTTGAAATAACCATGATTTAGTTAAGATTTATTTTACTTTTGTTGTTTTCACAGTAATCTAGCTACTTTCACTTCAAAACACGTTATTTCGTTGAATTTCATCGTTTCATGAAAGTTTCGTAAATTGACCGTGATTTAGCGGAGATTCAGTTTAATTTTTATGTTTTCACAGATATCTAGACACTTTCACTGCGAAACACGTAATTTCGTTGAATTTCGTCTTTTCATGAATATTTCGTGAAATTAACATCTTCTAGCTTAGATTTAGCTTAATTTTGATGTTTTCGTAGATATGTTGATACTTTCACTACGAAAAACGTTATTACAATGAATTTCATCGTTTCATCAATTTTTCGTGAAATAAACATCATTTAACAATGATTTTGTTTAATTTTGATGTTTTCACTGATATCTAGCTGCTTTCATTGCGAAACACGTTATTTCGTTGAAATTCATCGTTTCATTAATGTTTCGTGAAATAAACATGATTTAGCGGAGATTTAGCTTAATTTTGATGTTTTCGTAGTTATGTAATTACTCTCACTGCGTAAAACGTTATTCCGATGAATTTCATCGTTTCAAGAATGTTTCTTGAAATAACCATGATTTAGTGAAGATTTAGTTTACTTTTGATGTTTTCACAGATATCTAGCTACTTTCACTTCAAAACACGTTATTTCGTTGAATTTCATCGTTTCATGAATGTTTCGTAAATTGACCGTGATTTAGCGGAGATTCAGTTCAATTTTGATGTTTTCACAGATATCTAGCTACTTTCACTGCGAAACACGTTATTTCGTTGTTTTTCATCGTTTCTTGAATGTTTCGTGAAATTAACATCTTCTAGCTTAGATTTAGCTTAATTTTGATGTTTTCGTAGATATGTAATTACTCTCACTGCGTAAAACGTTATTCCGATGAATTTCATCGTTTCAAGAATGTTTCTTGAAATAACCATGATTTAGTGAAGATTTAGTTTACTTTTGATGTTTTCAAGGATATCTAGCTACTTTCACTTCAAAACACGTAATTTCGTTGAATTTCATCGTTTCATGAATGTTTCGTAAATTGACCGTGATTTAGCGGAGATTCAGTTTAATTTTGATGTTTTCACAGATATCTAGCTACTCTCACTGCGAAACACGTTTTTTCGTTGTATTTCATCGTCTCATCAATGTTTCGTGAAATAAACATGATTTAACGGAGATTTAGCTTTAATTTGATGTTTTCTTTGATTGCTAACTGCGAATCAGGTTATTTCGTTGAATTTCATCGTTTCATTAATGTTTCGTGAAATTACCATGATTTAGCGGATATTAAGCTTAATTTCGATGTTTTCATAGATATCTATCTACTTTCGCTGCGAACACGTTATTTCTTTGAATTTCATCGTTTCATGAATTTTTCGTGAAATAAACATGATTTAGCGGAGATTCAGTTTAATTTTTATGTTTTCACAGATATCTAGACACTTTCACTGCGAAACACGTAATTTCGTTGAATTTCGTTTTTTCATGAATATTTCGTGAAATTAACATCTTCTAGCTTAGATTTAGCTTAATTTTGATGTTTTCGTAGATATGTAGATACTTTCACTGCGAAAAACGTTATTACAATGAATTTCATCGTTTCATGAATTTTTCGTGAAATAAACATCATTTAACAATGATTTTGTTTAATTTGGATGTTTTCACTGATATCTAGCTGCTTTCATTGCGAAACACGTTATTTCGTTGAAATTCATCGTTTCATTAATGTTTCGTGAAATAAACATGATTTAGCGGAGATTAAGCTTAATTTTGATATTTTCACAGATATCTAGGTACTTTCACTGCGAAACACATTATTTCGCTGAATTTCATCGTTTCATGAATGTTTCGTGAAATACAGATTATTTAGCGGAGATTTAGCTTTGTTTTGATGTGTTCTGCGATTTCTAGCTACTTTCAATGCGAAACACGTTATTTCGTTGCAAATCATCGTTTCATTAATGTTTCGTGAAATAACCATGATTTGGCGGAGATTAAGCTTAATTTTGATGTTTTCATAGATATCTATATACTTTCTCTGCGAACACGTTATTTCGTTGAATTTCATCGTTTAATTAATGTTTCGTGAAATAACCATGATTTAGCGGAAATTTAGCTTAATTTTGACGTTTTCTACGATTTCTAGCTACTTTCACTGCGAAACACGTTATTTCGTTGTTTTTCATCGTTTCTTGAATGTTTCGTGAAATTAACATCTTCTAGCTTAGATTTAGCTTAATTTTGATGTTTTCGTAGATATGTAATTACTTTCACTGCGTAAAACGTTATTCCGATGAATTTCATCGTTTCAAGAATGTTTCTTGAAATAACCATGATTTAGTGAAGATTTAGTTTACTTTTGATGTTTTCACAGATATCTAGCTACTTTCACTTCAAAACACGTTATTTCGTTGAATTTCATCGTTTCATGAATGTTTAGTAAATTGACCGTGATTTAGCGGAGATTCAGTTTAATTTTGATGTTTTCACAGATATCTAGCTACTCTCACTGCGATACACGTTTTTTCGTTGTATTTCATCGTTTCATCAATGTTTCGTGAAATAAACATGATTTAACGGAGATTTAGCTTAAATTTGATGTTTTCTTTGATTGCTAACTGCGAATCACGTTATTTCGTTGAATTTCATCGTTTCATTAATGTTTCGTGAAATTACCATGATTTAGCGGATATTAAGCTTAATTTTGATGTTTTCATAGATATCTATCTACTTTCGCTGCGAACACGTTATTTCTTTGAATTTCATCGTTTCATGAATTTTTCGTGAAATAAACATCTTCTAGCTTAGATTTAGCTTAATTTTGATGTTTTCGTAGATATGTAGATACTTTCACTGCGAAAAACGTTGTTTCGATGAATTTCATCGTTTCATGAATTTTTCGTGAAATAAACGTCATTTAACGGTGATTTAGTTTAAATTTGATATTTTCACAGATATCTAGCTACTTACACAGCGAAACACGTTATTTCGTTGTTTTTCATCGCTTCATGAGTGTTTCGTGGAATTCCATCTTCTAGCTTCGATTTAGCTTAATTTTGATGTTTTCGTAGATATGTAGATACTTTCACTGCGAAAAACGTTATTACAATGAATTTCATCGTTTCATGAATGTTTCGTGAAATAAACATCATTTAACTATGATTTTGTTTAATTTTGATGTTTTTACAGATATCTAGCTGCTTTCATTGCGAAACACGTTATTTCGTTGAAATTCATCGTTTCATTAATGTTTCGTGAAATAAACATGATTTAGCGGAGATTTAGTTTAATTTTGATATTTTCACAGATATCTAGCTACTTTCACAGCAAAACACGTTATTTCGTTGTTTTTCATCGCTTCATGAATGTTTCGTGAAATTACATCTTCTAGCTTAGATTTAGCTTAATTTTGATGTTTTCGTAGATATGTAGTTACTTTCACTGCGAAAAACGTTATTCCGATGAATTTCATGTTTCATGAATGTTTCGTGAAATAAACATCATTTAACGGTTTAATTTTGATGTTTTCACAGATATCTAGCTACTTTCACTGCGAAACACGTTATTTCGTTGAACTTCATCGTTCCATGAATGTTTCGTAAATTGACCGTGATTTAGCGGAGATTCAGTTTAATTTTGATGTTTTCACAGATACCTAGCTACTTTCCCTGCGAAACACGTTATTTCGTTGTATTTCATCGTTTCATGAATGTTTCGTGAAATTAACATCTTCTAGCTTAGTTTTAGCTTAATTTTGATGTTTTCGTAGATATGTAGATACTTTCACTGCGAAAAACGTTATTCCGATGAATTTCATTGTTTCATGAATGTTTCGTGGAATAAACATCATTTAACGGTGATTTAGTTTAATTTTGATGTTTTCACAGATATCTAGCTACATTCACTGCGAAACACGTTATTTCGTTGAACTTCATCGTTCCATGAATGTTTCGTAAATTGACCGTGATTTAGCGGAGATTCAGTTTAATTTTGATGTTTTCACAGATACCTAGCTACTTTCACTGCGAAACACGTTATTTCGTTGTATTTCATCGTTTCATCAATGTTTCGTGAAATAACCATGATTTAGCGGAAATTTAGCTTAATTTTGACGTTTTCTACTATTTCTAGCTACTATCACTGCGATACACGTTCTTTACTTGAATTTCATAGTTTCATGAATGTTTCGTGAAATAAACATGATTTAGCGGAGGTTCAGTTTAATTTTATTGTTTTCACAGATATCTAGCTACTTTCACTGCGAAACACGTTATTTCGTTGAACTTCATCGTACCATGAATATTTCGAGAAATAAACATGATTTAGAGGAGATTTAGCTTTGTTTTGATGTTTTCTGCGATTTCTAGCTACTTTCAACGCGAAACAAGTTATTTCGTTGAATTTCATCGTTTCAAGAATGTTTCTTGAAATAACCATGATTTAGTGAAGATTTAGTTTACTTTTGATGTTTTCACAGATATCTAGCTAGATTCACCTCGAAACACGTTATTTCGTCGAATTTCATCGTTTCATGAATGTTTCGTAAATTGACCGTGATTTAGCGGAGATTCAGTTTAATTTTGATGTTTTCTTTGATTGCTAACTGCGAATCACGTTATTTCGTTGAATTTCACGTTACATTAATGTTTCGTGAAATTACCATGATTTAGCGGAAATTTAGCTTAATTTTGACGTTTTCTACTATTTCTAGCTACTATCACTGCGATACACGTTATTTCGTTGTTTTTCATCGTTTCTTGAATGTTTCGTGAAATTAACATCTTCTAGCTTAGATTTAGCTTAATTTTGATGTTTTCGTAGATATGTAATTACTTTCACTGCGTAAAACGTTATTCCGATGAATTTCATCGTTTCAAGAATGTTTCTTGAAATAACCATGATTTAGTGAAGATTTAGTTTACTTTTGATGTTTTCACAGATATCTAGCTACTTTCACTTCAAAACACGTTATTTCGTCGAATTTCATCGTTTCATGAATGTTTCGTAAATTGACCGTGATTTAGCGGAGATTCAGTTTAATTTTGATGTTTTCACAGATATCTAGCTACTTTCACTGCGAAACACGTTATTTCGTTGTATTTCATCGTTTCATCAATGTTTCGTGAAATAAACATGATTTAACGGAGATTTAGCTTAAATTTGATGTTTTCTTTGATTGCTAACTGCGAATCACGTTATTTCGTTGAATTTCATCGTTTCATTAATGTTTCGTGAAATTACCATGATTTAGCGGATATTAAGCTTAATTTTGATATTTTCATAGATATCTATCTACTTTCGCTGCGAACACGTTTTTTCTTTGAATTTCATCGTTTCATGAATTTTTCGTGAAATAAACATCTTCTAGCTTAGATTTAGCTTAATTTTGATGTTTTCGTAGATATGTAGATACTTTCACTGCGAAAAACGTTGTTTCGATGAATTTCATCGTTTCATGAATTTTTCGTGAAATAAACGTCATTTAACGGTGATTTAGTTTAAATTTGATATTTTCACAGATATCTAGCTACTTACACAGCGAAACACGTTATTTCGTTGTTTTTCATCGCTTCATGAGTGTTTCGTGGAATTCCATCTTCTAGCTTCGATTTAGCTTAATTTTGATGTTTTCGTAGATATGTAGATACTTTCACTGCGAAAAACGTTATTACAATGAATTTCATCGTTTCATGAATTTTTCGTGAAATAAACATCATTTAACTATGATTTTGTTTAATTTTGATGTTTTCACAGATATCTAGCTGCTTTCATTGCGAAACACGTTATTTCGTTGAAATTCATCGTTTCATGAATTTTTCGTGAAATAAACATGATTTAGCGGAGATTTAGTTTAATTTTGATATTTTCACAGATATCTAGCTACTTTCACAGCGAAACACGTTATTTCGTTGTTTTTCATCGCTTCATGAATGTTTCGTGAAATTACATCTTCTAGCTTAGATTTAGCTTAATTTTGATGTTTTCGTAGATATGTAGTTACTTTCACTGCGAAAAACGTTATTCCGATGAATTTCATTGTTTCATGAATGTTTCGTGAAATAAACATCATTTAACGGTGATTTAGCTTAATTCTGATGTTTTCACAGATATCTAGCTACTTTCACTGCGAAACACGTTATTTCGTTGAACTTCATCGTTCCATGAATGTTTCGTAAATTGACCGTGATTTAGCGGAGATTCAGTTTAATTTTGATGTTTTCACAGATACCTAGCTACTTTCCCTGCGAAACACGTTATTTCGTTGTATTTCATCGTTTCATGAATGTTTCGTGAAATTAACATCTTCTAGCTTAGTTTTAGCTTAATTTTGATGTTTTCGTAGATATGTAGATACTTTCACTGCGAAAAACGTTATTCCGATGAATTTCATTGTTTCATGAGTGTTTCGTGGAATAAACATCATTTAACGGTGATTTAGTTTAATTTTGATGTTTTCACAGATATCTAGCTACTTTCACTGCGAAACACGTTATTTCGTTGAACTTCATCGTTCCATGAATGTTTCGTAAATTGACCGTGATTTAGCGGAGTTTCAGTTTAATTTTGATGTTTTCACAGATACCTAGCTACTTTCCCTGCGAAACACGTTATTTCGTTGTATTTCATCGTTTCATCAATGTTTCGTGAAATAACCATGATTTAGCGGAAATTTAGCTTAATTTTGACGTTTTCTACTATTTCTAGCTACTATCACTGCGATACACGTTCTTTACTTGAATTTCATAGTTTCATGAATGTTTCGTGAAATAAACATGATTTAGCGGAGATTCAGTTTAATTTTAATGTTTTCACAGATATCTAGCTACTTCACTGCGAAACACGTTATTTCGTTGAACTTCATCGTTCCATGAATATTTCGAGAAATAAACATGATTTAGAGGAGATTTAGCTTTGTTTTGATGTTTTCTGCGATTTCTAGCTACTTTCAATGCGAAACAAGTTATTCCGTTGAATTTCATCGTTTCAAGAATGTTTCTTGAAATAACCATGATTTAGTGAAGATTTAGTTTACTTTTGATGTTTTCACAGATATCTAGCTAGATTCACCTCGAAACACGTTATTTCGTCGAATTTCATCGTTTCATGAATGTTTCGTAAATTGACCGTGATTTAGCGGAGATTCAGTTTAATTTTGATGTTTTCTTTGATTGCTAACTGCGAATCACGTTATTTCGTTGAATTTCACGTTACATTAATGTTTCGTGAAATTACCATGATTTAGCGGAAATTTAGCTTAATTTTGACGTTTTCTACTATTTCTAGCTACTATCACTGCGATACACGTTATTTACTTGAATTTCATAGTTTCATGAATGTTTCGTGAAATAAACATGATTTAGCGGAGATTCAGTTTAATTTTAATGTTATCACAGATATCTAGCTACTTTCACTGCGAAACACGTTATTTCGTTGAACTTCATCGTTCCATGAATATTTCGTGAAATAAACATGATTTAGAGGAGATTTAGCTTTGTTTTGATGTTTTCTGCGATTTCTAGCTACTTTCAATGCGAAACAATTATTTCGTAGAATTTCATCGTTTCAAGAATGTTTCTTGAAATAACCATGATTTAGTGAAGATTTAGTTTACTCTTGATGTTTTCACAGTAATTTAGCTACTTTCACTTCAAAACACGTTATTTCGTTGAATTTCATCGTTTCATGAAAGTTTTGTAAATTGACCGTGATTTAGCGGAGATTCAGTTTAATTTCTATTTTTTCACAGAAATCTAGCTACTTTCACAGCGAAACACGTTATTTCGTTGAATTTCATCGTTTCATCAATGTTTCGTGAAATAAACATGATTTAACGGAGATTTAGCATAAATTTGATGTTTTCTTTGATTGCTAACTGCGAATCACGTTATTTCGTTGAATTTCATCGTTTCAATAAAGTTTCGTGAAATTACCATGATTTAGCGGAAATTAAGCTTAATTTTGATGTTTTCATAGATATCTATCTACTTTCACTGCGAAACACGTTATTTCATTGGTTTTCATCGTTTCATGAATGTTTCGTGAAATAACCATGATTTAGCGGAGATTCAGTTTAATTTTAATGTTTTCACAGATATCTAGACACTTTCACTGCGAAACACGTAATTTCGTTGAATTTCGTCTTTTCATGAATATTTCGTTAAATTAACATCTTCTAGCTTAGATTTAGCTTAATTTTGATGTTTTCATAGATATGCAGATACTTTCACTGCGAAAAACGTTATTACAATGAATTTCATCGTTTCATGAATTTTTCGTGAAATAAACATCATTTAACTATGATTTTGTTTAATTTTGATGTTTTCACAGATATCTAGCTGCTTTCATGCGAAACACGTTATTTCGTTGAAATTCATCGTTTCATTAATGTTTCGTGAAATAACCATGTTTTAGCGGAGATTAAGCTTAATTTTGATATTTTCACAGATATCTAGCTACTTTCACTGCGAAACACATTATTTCGCTGAATTTCATCGTTTCATAAATGTTTCGTGAAATAACCATGATTTAGCGGATATTAAGCTTAATTTCGATGTTTTCATAGATATCTATCTACTTTCGCTGCGAACACGTTATTTCTTTGAATTTCATCGTTTCATCAATGTTTCGTGAAATAAACATGATTTAACGGAGATTATGCTTAAATTTGATGTTTTCTTTGATTGCTAACTGCGAATCACGTTATTTCGTTGAATTTCATCGTTTCATTAATGTTTCGTGAAATTACCATGATTTATCGGAGATTCAGTTTAATTTTAATGTTTTCACAGATATCTAGCTGCTTTCACTGCGAAACACGTTATTTCGTTGTTTTTCATCGTTTCTTGAATGTTTCGTGAAATTAACATCTTCTAGCTTAGATTTAGCTTAATTTTGATGTTTTCGTAGATATGTAATTACTTTCACTGCGTAAAACGTTATTCCGATGAATTTCATCGTTTCATCAATGTTTCGTGAAATAATCATGATTTAACGGAGATTTAGCTTAAATTTGATGTTTTCTTTGATTGCTAACTGCGAATCACGTTATTTCGTTGAATTTCATCGTTTCATTAATGTTTCGTGAAATTACCATGATTTAGCATATATTAAGCTTAATTTCGATGTTTTCATAGATATCTATCTACTTTCGCTGCGAACACGTTATTTCTTTGAATTTCATCGTTTCATGAATTTTTCGTGAAATAAACATCTTCTAGCTTAGATTTAGCTTAATTTTGATGTTTTCGTAGAAATGTAGATACTTTCACTGCGAAAAACGTTGTTTCGATGAATTTCATCGTTTCATGAATTTTTCGTGAAATAAACGTCATTTAACGGTGATTTAGTTTAATTTTGATGTTTTCAGAGATATCTATCTACTTTCGCTGCGAACACGTTATTTCGTTGAATTTCATCGTTTCTTGAATTTTTCGTGAAATAAACATGATTTAGCGGAGATTTAGTTTAATTTTGATGTTTTCACAGATATCTAGACTCTTTCACTGCGAAACACGTAATTTCGTTGAATTTCGTCTTTTCATGAATATTTCGTGAAATTAACATCTTCTAGCTTAGATTTAGCTTAATTTGGATGTTTTCGTAGATATGTAGATACTTTCACTGCGAAAAACGTTATTACAATGAATTTCATCGTTTCATGAATTTTTCGTGAAATAAACATCATTTAACTATGATTTTGTTTAATTTTGATGTTTTCACAGATATCTAGCTGCTTTCATTGCGAAACACGTTGTTTCGTTGAAATTCATCGTTTCATTAATGTTTCGTGAAATAACCATGTTTTAGCGGAGATTAAGCTTAATTTTGATATTTTCACAGATATCTAGCTACTTTCACTGCGAAACACATTATTTCGCTGAATTTCATCGTTTCATGAATGTTTCGTGAAATAACCATGATTTAGCGGATATTAAGCTTAATTTCGATGTTTTCATAGATATCTATCTACTTTCGCTGCGAACACGTTATTTCTATGAATTTCATCGTTTCATCAATGTTTCGTGAAATAAACATGATTTAACGGAGATTATGATTAAATTTGATGTTTTCTTTGATTGCTAACTGCGAATCACGTTATTTCGTTGAATTTCATCGTTTCATTAATGTTTCGTGAAATTACCATGATTTAGCGGAAATTAAGCTTAATTTTGATGTTTTCATAGATATCTATCTACTTTCACTGCGAAACACGTTATTTCATTGGTTTTCATCGTTTCATGAATGTTTCGTGAAATAACCATGATTTAGCGGAGATTCAGTTTAATTTTAATGTTTTCACAGATATCTAGCTGCTTTCATTGCGAAACACGTTATTTCGTTGAAATTCATCGTTTCATTAATGTTTCGGGAAATAACCATGATTTAGCGGAAATTTAGCTTAATTTTGACGTTTTCTACGATTTCTAGCTACTTTCACTGCGAAACACGTTATTTCGTTGTTTTTCATCGTTTCTTGAATGTTTCGTGAAATTAACATCTTCTAGCTTAGATTTAGCTTAATTTTGATGTTTTCGTAGATATGTAATTACTTTCACTGCGTAAAACGTTATTCCGAAGAATTTCATCGTTTCATCAATGTTTCGTGAAATAAACATGATTTAACGGAGATTTAGCTTAAATTTGATGTTTTCTTTGATTGCTAACTGCGAATCACGTTATTTCGTTGAATTTCATCGTTTCATTAATGTTTCGTGAAATTACCATGATTTAGCATATATTAAGCTTAATTTCGATGTTTTCACAGATATCTAGCTACTTTCACAGCGAAACACGTTATTTCGTTGTTTTTCATCGCTTCATGAATGTTTCGTGAAATTAACATCTTCTAGCTTAGATTTAGCTTAATTTTGATGTTTTCGTAGATATGTAGATACTTTCACTGCGAAAAACGTTATTCCGATGAATTTCATTGTTTCATGAATGTTTCGTGGAATAAACATCATTTAACGGTGATTTAGTTTGATTTTGATGTTTTCACAGATATCTAGCTACTTTCACTGCGAAACACGTTATTTCGTTGAACTTCATCGTTCCATGAATGTTTCGTAAATTGACCGTGATTTAGCGGAGATTCAGTTTAATTTTGATGTTTTCACAGATACCTAGCTACTTTCACTGCGAAACACGTTATTTCGTTGTATTTCATCGTTTCATCAATGTTTCGTGAAATAACCATGATTTAGCGGAAATTTAGCTTAATTTTGACGTTTTCTACGATTTCTAGCTACTATCACTGCGATACACGTTCTTTACTTGAATTTCATAGTTTCATGAATGTTTCGTGAAATAAACATGATTTAGCGGAGATTCAGTTTAATTTTAATGTTTTCACAGATATCTAGCTACTTTCACTGCGAAACACGTTATTTCGTTGAACTTCATCGTTCCATGAATATTTCGAGAAATAAACATGATTTAGAGGAGATTTGTCTTTGTTTTGATGTTTTCTGCGATTTCTAGCTACTTTCAATGCGAAACAAGTTATTTCGTTGAATTTCATCGTTTCAAGAATATTTCTTGAAATAACCATGATTTAGTGAAGATTTAGTTTACTTTTGATGTTTTCACAGATATCTAGCTACTTTCACTTCAAATCACGTTATTTCGTCGAATTTCATCGTTTCATGAATGTTTCGTAAATTGACCGTGATTTAGCGGAGATTCAGTTTAATTTTGATGTTTTCTTTGATTGCTAACTGCGAATCACGTTATTTCGTTGAATTTCACGTTTCATTAATGTTTCGTGAAATTACCATGATTTAGCGGAAATTAAGCTTAATTTTGATGTTTTCATAGATATCTATCTACTTTCGCTGCGAACATGTTATTTCGTTGACATTCATCGTTTCATGAATTTTTCGTGAAATAAACATCTTCTAGCTTAGATTTAGCTTAATTTTGATGTTTTCGTAGATATGTAGTTACTTTCACTGCGAAAAACGTTATTCCGATGAATTTCATTGTTTCATGAATGTTACGTGAAATAAACATGATTTAACGGAGATTTAACTTAAATTTGATGTTTTCTTTGATTGCTAACTGCGAATCACGTTATTTCGTTGAATTTCATCGTTTCATTAATGTTTCGTGAAATTACCATGATTTAGCGGAAATTAAGCTTAATCTTGATGTTTTCATAGATATCTATCTACTTTCACTGCGAAACACGTTATTTCGTTGAACTTCATCGTTCCATGAATATTTCGTGAAATAAACATGATTTAGAGGAGATTTAGCTTTGTTTTGATGTTTTCTGCGATTTCTAGCTACTTTCAATGAGAAACAAGTTATTTCGTTGAATTTCATCGTTCAAGAATGTTTCTTGAAATAACCATGATTTAGTGAAGATTTAGTTTTCTTTTGATGTTTTCACAGTAATCTAGCTACTTTCACTTCAAAACACGTTATTTCGTTGAATTTCATCGTTTCATGAAAGTTTCGTAAATTGACCGTGATTTAGCGGAGATTCAGTTTAATTTTTATGTTTTCACAGATATCTAGCTACTTTCACAGCGAAACACGTTATTTCCTTGAATTTCATCGTTTCATCAATGTTTCGTGAAATAAACATGATTTAACGGAGATTTAGCTTAAATTTCATGTTTTCTTTGATTGCTAACTGCGAATCACGTTATTTCGTTGAATTTCATCGTTTCATCAATGTTTCGTGAAATTACCATGATTTAGCGGAAATTAAGCTTAATTTTGATGTTTTCATAGATATCTATCTACTTTCACTGCGAAACACGTAATTTCGTTGAATTTCGTCTTTTCATGAATATTTCGTGAAATTAACATCTTCTAGCTTAGATTTAGCTTAATTTTGATGTTTTCGTAGATATGTAGATACTTTCACTGCGAAAAACGTTATTACAATGAATTTCATCGTTTCATGAATTTTTCGTGAAATAAACATCATTTAACTATGATTTTGTTTAATTTTGATGTTTTCACAGATATCTAGCTGCTTTCATTGCGAAACACGTTATTTCGTTGAAATTCATCGTTTCATTAATGTTTCGGGAAATAACCATGATTTAGCGGAAATTTAGCTTAATTTTGACGTTTTCTACGAATTCTAGCTACTTTCACTTCAAAACACGTTATTTCGTTAAATTTCATCGTTTCATGAAAGTTTCGTAAATTGACCGTGATTTAGCGGAGATTCAGTTTAATTTTTATGTTTTCACAGATATCTAGCTACTTTCACTGCGAAGCACGTTATTTCGTCGCAATACATCGTTTCATTAATGTTTCGTGAAATAACCATGATTTAGCGGAGATTAAGCTTAATTTTGATGTTTTCAGAGATATCTATCTACTTTCGCTGCGAACACGTTATTTCGGTGAATTTCGTCGTTTCATGAATGTTTCGTAAATTGCCCGTGATTTAGCGGACATTCAGTTTAAATTTGATGTTTTCACAGATATCTAGCTACTTTCACTGCGAAACACGTTATTTCTTTGAATTTCGTCGTTTCATGAATGTTTCGTGAAATTAACATCTTCTAGCTTAGATTTAGCTTAATTTTGATGTTTTCGTAGATATGTAGATACTTTCACTGCGAAAAACGTTATTTCGATGAATTTCATCGTTTCATGAATTTTTCGTGAAATAAACGTCATTTAACGGTGATTTAGTTTAATTTTGATGTTTTTACAGATATCTAGCTGCTTTCACTGCGAAACACGTTATTTCGTTGAAATTCATCGTTTCATTAATGTTTCGTGAAATAGCCATGATTTAGCGGAGATTAAGCTTAATTTTGATGTTTTCAGAGATATCAATCTACTTTCGCTGCGTACACGTTATTTCGTTGAATTTCATCGCTTCATGAATGTTTCGTGAAATTACATATTCTAGCTTAGATTTAGCTTAATTTTGATTTTTTCGTAGATATGTAGTTACTTTCATTGCGAAAAGCGTTATTCCGATGAATTTCATTGTTTCATGAATGTTTCGTGAAATAAACATCATTTAACGGTGATTTAGTTTAATTTTGATGTTTTCACAGATATGTAGCTACTTTCACTGCGAAACACGTTATTTAGTTGAATTTCATCGTTCCATGAATGTTTCGTGAAATAAACATGATTTAGCGGAGATGCAGTTTAATTTTAATGTTTTCACAGATATCTAGCTACTTTCACTGCGAAACACGTTATTTCGATGAACTTCATCGTTCCATGAATATTTCGTGAAATAACCATGATTTAGTGAAGATTTAGTTTACTTTTGATGTTTTCACAGATATCTAGCTACTTTCACTTCAAACACGTTATTTCGTTGAATTTCATCGATTCATGAATGTTTCGTAAATTGACCGTGATTTAGTGGAGATTCAGTTTAATTTTGATGTTTTCACAGATACCTAGCTACTTTCACTGCGAAACACGTTATTTCGTTGTATTTCATCGTTTCATCAATGTTTCGTGAAATAAAAATGATTTAACGGAGATTTAGCTTAAATTTGATGTTTTCTTTGATTGCTAACTGCGAATCACGTTATTCCGATGAATTTCATTGTTTCATGAATGTTTCGTGAAATAAACATCATTTAACGGTGATTTAGTTTAATTTTGACGTTTTCACAGATAACTAGCTACTTTCACTGCGAAGCACGTTATTTCGTCGCAATACATCGTTTCATTAATGTTTCGTGAAATAACCATGATTTAGCGGAGATTAAGCTTAATTTTGATATTTTCACAGATATCAGCTACTTTCACTGCGAAACACATTATTTCGCTGAATTTCATCGTTTCATTAATGTTTCGTGAAATACAGATTATTTAGCGGAAATTTAGCTTAATTTTGACCTTTTCTACGATTTCTAGCTACTTTCACTGCGAAACAAGTTATTTCGTTGAATTTCATTGTTTCATGCATGTTTCGTAATTTGACCGTGATTTAGCGGAGATTCAGTTTAATTTTGATGTTTTCACAGATACCTAGCTACTTTCACTGCGAAAAACGTTATTTCGATGAATTTCATCGTTTCATGAATGTTTCGTGAAATAACCATGATTTAGCGGAGATTAAGCTTAATTTTGATATTTTCACAGATATCTAGCGACTTTCACAGCGAAACACGTTATTTCGTTGTTTTTCATCGCTTCATGAATGTTTCGTGAAATTACATCTTCTAGCTTAGATTTAGCTTAATTTTGATGTTTTCGTAGATATGTAGTTACTTTCATTGCGAAAAGCGTTATTCCGATGAATTTCATTGTTTCATGAATGTTTCGTGAATAAACATCATTTAACGGTGATTTAGTTTAATTTTGATGTTTTCACAGATACCTAGCTACTTTCACTTCAAACACGTTATTTCGTTGAATTTCATCGTTTCATGAATGTTTCGTGAAATTACCATGATTTAGCGGAGATTAAGCTTAATTTTGATGTTTTCATAGATATCTATCTACTTTCGCTGCGAACACGTTATTTCGTTGAATTTCATCGTTTCATGAATGTTTCGTGAAATAAACATGATTTAGCGGAGATTCAGCTTAATTTTGACCTTTTCTACGATTTCTAGCTACTTTCAATGCGAAACACGTTATTTCATTGCAAATCATCGTTTCATAAATGTTTCGTGAAATAAACATCATTTAACGGTGATTTAGTTTAATTTTGATGTTTTCACAGATTTCTAGCTACTTTCACTGCGAAACACGTTATTTCGTTGTTTTTCATCGTTTCATGAATGTTTCGTGAAATTAACATCTTCTACCTTAGATTTAGCTTAATTTTGATGTTTTCGTAGATATGTAATTACTTTCACTGCGTAAAACGTTATTCCGATGAATTTCATCGTTTCAAGAATGTTCCTTGAAATAACCATGATTTAGTGAAGATTTTGTTTACTTTTGATGTTTTTATAGATATCTAGCTACTTTCACTGCGAAATATGTTATTTCGTTGAATTTCATCGTTTCATGAATGTTTTGTAATTGACCGTGATTTAGCGGAGATTCAGCTTAATTTTGATATTTTCACAGATATCTAGCTACTTTCACTGCGAAACACATTATTTCGCTGAATTTCATCGTTTCATTAATGTTTCGTGAAATTACATATTCTAGCTTAGATTTAGCTTAATTTTGACCTTTTCTACGATTTCTAGCTACTTTCACTGCGAAACACGTTATTTCGTTGTTTTTCATCGTTTCATGCATGTTTCGTAATTTGACCGTGATTTAGCGGAGATTCAGTTTAATTTTGATGTTTTCACAGATATCTAGCTACTCTCACTGCGAAACACGTTATTTCGTTGTATTTCATCGTTTCATCATTGTTTCGTGAAATAAACATGATTTAACGGAGATTTAGCTTAAATTTGATGTTATCTTTGATTGCTAACTGCGAATCACGTTATTTCGTTGAATTTCATCGTTTCATTAATGTTTCGTGAAATTACCATGATTTAGCGGATATTAAGCTTAATTTTGATATTTTCATAGATATCTATCTACTTTCGCTGCGAACACGTTTTTTCTTTGCATTTCATCGTTTCATGAATTTTTCGTGAAATAAACATCTTCTAGCTTTGATTTAGCTTAATTTTGATGTTTTCGTAGATATGTAGATACTTTCACTGCGAAAAACGTTGTTTCGATGAATTTCATCGTTTCATGAATTTTTCGTGAAATAAACGTCATTTAACGGTGATTTAGTTTAATTTTGATGTTTTCAGAGATATCTAGCTACTTTCACTGCGAAGCACGTTATTTCGTCGCAATACATCGTTTCATTAATGTTTCGTGAAATAACCATGATTTATCGGAGATTAAGCTTAATTTTGATGTTTTCAGAGATATCTATCTACTTTCGCTGCGAACACGTTATTTCGGTGAATTTCCTCGTTTCATGAATGTTTCGTGAAATTACATCTTCTAGCTTAGATTTAGCTTAATTTTGATGTTTTCGTAGATATGTAGTTACTTTCACTGCGAAAAACGTTATTCCGATGAATTTCATTGTTTCATGAATGTTTCGTGAAATAAACATCATTTAACGGTGATTTAGTTTAATTTTGATGTTTTCACAGATATCTAGCTGCTTTCACTGCGAAACACGTTATTTCGTTGAAATTCATCGTTTCATTAATGTTTCGTGAAATAACCATGATTTAGCGGAGATTAAGCTTAATTTTGATGTTTTCAGAGATATCTATCTACTTTCGCTGCGAACACGTTATTTCGGTGAATTTCGTCGTTTCATGAATGTTTCGTAAATTGCCCGTGATTTAGCGGACATTCAGTTTAAATTTGATGTTTTCACAGATATCTAGCTACTTTCACTGCGAAACACGTTATTTCTTTGAATTTCGTCGTTTCATGAATGTTTCGTGAAATTAACATCTTCTAGCTTAGATTTAGCTTAATTTTGATGTTTTCGTAGATATGTAGATACTTTCACTGCGAAAAACGATATTTCGATGAATTTCATCGTTTCATGAATTTTTCGTGAAATAAACGTCATTTAACGGTGATTTAGTTTAATTTTGATGTTTTTACAGATATCTAGCTGCTTTCACTGCGAAACACGTTATTTCGTTGAAATTCATCGTTTCATTAATGTTTCGTGAAATAGCCATGATTTAGCGGAGATTAAGCTTAATTTTGATGATTTCAGAGATATCAATCTACTTTCGCTGCGTACACGTTATTTCGTTGAATTTCATCGCCTCATGAATGTTTCGTGAAATTACATATTCTAGCTTAGATTTAGCTTAATTTTGATTTCTTCGTAGATATGTAGTTACTTTCATTGCGAAAAGCGTTATTCCGATGAATTTCATTGTTTCATGAATGTTTCGTGGAATAAACATCATTTAACGGTGATTTAGTTTAATTTTGATGTTTTCACAGATATCTAGCTACTTTCACTGCGAAACACGTTATTTCGTCGCAATACATCGTTTCATTAATGTTTCGTGAAATAACCATGATTTAGCGGAAATTTAGCTTAATTTTGACGTTTTCTACGATTTCTAGCTACTATCACTGCGAAACACGTTATTTACTTGAATTTCATAGTTTCATGAATGTTTCGTGAAATAAACATGATTTAGCGGAGATGCAGTTTAATTTTAATGTTTTCACAGATATCTAGCTACTTTCACTGCGAAACACGTTATTTCGATGAACTTCATCGTTCCATGAATATTTCGTGAAATAACCATGATTTAGTGAAGATTTAGTTTACTTTTGATGTTATCACAGATATCTAGCTACTTTCACTTCAAACACGTTATTTCGTTGAATTTCATCGATTCATGAATGTTTCGTAAATTGACCGTGATTTAGCGGAGATTCAGTTTAATTTTGATGTTTTCACAGATACCTAGCTACTTTCACTGCGAAACACGTTATTTCGTTGTATTTCATCGTTTCATCAATGTTTCGTGAAATAAACATGATTTAACGGAGATTTAGCTTAAATTTGATGTTTTCTTTGATTGCTAACTGCGAATCACGTTATTTCGTTGAATTTCATCGTTTCATTAATGTTTCGTGAAATTACCATGATTTAGCGGAAATTAAGCTTAATTTTGAAGTTTTCATAGATATCTATCTACTTTCGCTGCGAACAAGTTATTTCGTTGAATTTCATTGTTTCATGAATGTTTCGTAATTTGACCGTGATTTAGCGGAGATTCAGTTTAATTTTGATGTTTTCGTAGATATGTAGATACTTTCACTGCGAAAAACGTTATTTCGATGAATTTCATCGTTTCATGAATTTTTCTTGAAATACACATGATTTAGCGGAGATTTAGTTTAATTTTGATATTTTCACAGATATCTAGCTACTTTCACAGCAAAACACGTTATTTCGTTGTTTTTCATCGCTTCATGAATGTTTCGTGAAATTACATCTTCTAGCTTAGATTTAGCTTAATTTTGATGTTTTCGTAGTTATGTAGTTACTTTTACTGCGAAAAACGTTATTCCGATGAATTTCATCGTTTCATGATTGTTTCGTGAAATAAACATCATTTAACGGTGATTTAGTTTAATTTTGATGTTTTCACAGATATCTAGCTACTTTCACTTCAAAACACGTTATTTCGTTGAATTTCATCGTTTCATGAATGTTTCGTAAATTGACCGTGATTTAGCGGAGATAAAGCTTAATTTTGATTTTTCACAGATATCTAGCTACTTTCACTGCGAAACACATTATTTCGCTGAATTTCATCGTTTCATGAATGTTTCGTGAAATACACATTATTTTGCGGAGATTTAGCTTTGTTTTGATGTGTTCTGCGATTTCTAGCTACTTTCAATGCGAAACACGTTATTTCATTGCAAATCATCGTTTCATTAATGTTTCGTGAAATAAACATCATTTAACGGTGATTTAGTTTAATTTTGATGTTTTCACAGATTTCTAGCTACTTTCACTGCGAAACACGTTATTTCGTTGTTTTTCATCGTTTCTTGAACGTTTCGTGAAATTAACATCTTCTACCTTAGATTTAGCTTAATTTTGATGTTTTCGTAGATATGTAATTACTTTCACTGCGTAAAACGTTATTCCGATGAATTTCATCGTTTCAAGAATGTTTCTTGAAATAACCATGATTTAGTGAAGATTTAGTTTACTTTTGATGTTTTCACAGATATCTAGCTACTTTCACTTCAAAACACATTATTTCGTTGAATTTCATCGTTTCATGAATGTTTCGTAAATTGACCGTGATTTAGCGGAGATTCAGTTTAATTTTGATGTTTTCACAGATATCTAGCTACTTTCACTGCGAAACACGTTATTTCGTTGTATTACATCGTTTCATCAATGTTTCGTGAAATAAACTTGATTTAACGGAGATTTAGCTTACATTTGATGTTTTCTTTGATTGCTAACTGCGAATCACGTTATTTCGTTGAATTTCATCGTTTCATTAATGTTTCGTGAAATTACCATGATTTAGCGGAAATTAAGCTTAATTTTGATGTTTTCATAGATATCTATATACTTTCTCTGCGAACACGTTATTTCGTTGAATTTCATCGTTTCATTAATGTTTCGTGAAATAACCATGATGTAGCGGAAATTTAGCTTAATTTTGACGTTTTCTACGATATTTAGCTACTATCTCTGCGAAACACGTTATTTCGATGAATTTCATAGTTTCATTAATGTTTCGTGAAATAAACATGATTTAGCCGAGATTTAGCTTAATTTTGACGTTTTTAAAGATATCTAGCTTATTTCACTGCGAAACACGTGAATTCGTTGTTTTTCATCGTTCCATGAATTTTTTGAAATAAACGTTTTGTGAAATAAACATGATTTAGCGGAGATTAAGCTTAATTTTGATATTTTCAGAGATATCTATCTACTTTCGCTGCGAACACGTTATTTCGTTTAATATCATCGTTTCATGAATTTTTCTTGAAATAAACATGTTTTAGCGGAGATTTAGCTTAATTTTGATGTTTTCTACGATTTCTAGCTACTATCACTGCGAAACACGTTATTTAGTTGAATTTCATGGTTTAATGAATGTTTCGTGAAATAAACATCACTTAACGGTGATTTAGTTTAATTTTGATGTTTTCAGAGATACCTAGCTGCTTTCACTGCGAAACACGTTATTTCGTTGAATTTCATCGTTTCAAGAATGTTTCTTGAAATAACCATGATTTGGTGAAGATTTAGTTTACTTTTGATGTTTTCACAGATATCTAGCTACTTTCACTTCAAAACACGTTATTTCGTTGAATTTCATCGTTTCATTAATGTTTCGTGAAATTACCATGATTTAGCAGAAATTAAGCTTAATTTTGATGTTTTCATAGATATCTATCTACTTTCACTGCGAAACACGTTATTTCATTGGTTTTCATCGTTTCATGAATTTTTCGTGAAATAAAGATGATTTAGCGGAGATTTAGCTTAATTTTGATGTTTTCTACGATTTCTAGCTACTATCACTGCGAAACACTTTATTTAGATGAATTTCATAGTTTCATGAATGTTTCGTGAAATTAACACCTTCTAGCTTAGATTTAGCTTAATTTTGATGTTTTCGTAGATATGTAGATACTTTCACTGCGAAAAACGTTATTCCGATAAATTTCATCGTTTCAAGGATGTTTCGTGAAATAAACATCATTTAACGGTGATTTAGTTTAATTTTGATGTTTTCACAGATATCTAGCTACTTTCACAGCGAAACACGTTATTTCGTCGCACTACATCGTTTCATTAATAATTCGTGAAATAACCATGATTTAGCGGAGATTAAGCTTAATTTTGATGTTTTCAGAGATATCTATCTACATTCGCTGCGAAACACGTTATTTACTTGAGTATCATAGTTTCATGTATGTTTCGTGAAATAACCATGATTTAGCGGAGATTCTGTTTAATTTTAATGTTTCACAGATATCTAGACACTTTCACTGCGAAACACGTTATTTCGCTGAATTTCATCGTTTCATGAATGTTTCGTGAAATACACATTATTTAGCGGAGATTTAGCTTTGTTTTGATGTGTTCTGCGATTTCTTGCTACTTTCAATGCGAAACACGTTATTTCGTTGCAAATCATAGTTTCATTAATGTTTCGTGAAATAACAATTATTTAGCGGAAATTTAGCTTAATTTTGACGTTTTCTACGATTTCTAGCTACTGTCACTGCGAAACACGTTATTTCGATGAATTTCATAGTTTCATGAATTTTTCGTGAAATAAACATGATTTAGAAGAGATTTAGCTTTGTTTTGATGTTTTCTGCGATTTCTAGCTACTTTCAATTCGAAACACGTTATTTCGTTGAATTTCGTCGTTTCATGAATGTTCCGTGAAATTAACATCATCTAGCGGAGATTTAGCTTAATTTTGATGTTTTCTACGAATTTATGCTACTACACTGCGAAACACGTTATTTCGTTGAAATTCATCGTTTCATGAATTTTTCGTGAAATAAACATGATTTAGCGGAGATTCAGTTTAATTTTAATGTTTTCACAGATATCTAGCTACTTTCACTGCGAAACACGTTATTTCGTTGAACTTCATCGTTCCATGAATGTTTCGTGAAATAAACATTATTTAGAGGAGATTTAGCTTTGTTTTGATGTTTTCTGCGATTTCTAGCTACTTTCAATGCGAAACAAGTTATTTCGTTGAATTTCATCGTTTCAAGAATGTTTCTTGAAATAACCATGATTTAGTGAAGATTTAGTTTACTTTTGATGTTTTCACAGATATCTAGCTACTTTCACTTCTAAACACGTTATTTCGTTGAATTTCATCGTTTCATGAATGTTTCGTAAATTGACCGTGATTTAGCGGAGATTCAGTTTAATTTTGATGTTTTCACAGATATCTAGCTACTTTCACTGCGAAACACGTTATTTCGTTGTATTTCATCGTTTCATCAATGTTTCGTGAAATAAACATGATTTAACGGAGATTTAGCTTAAATTTGATGTTTTCTTTGATTGCTAACTGCGAATCACGTTATTTCGTTGAATTTCATCGTTTCATTAATGTTTCGTGAAATAACCATGATTTAGCGGAAATTAAGCTTAATTTTGACGTTTTCATAGATATCTAGCTACTATCACTGCGAAACACGTTATTTCGTTGAATTTCATCGTTTCATGAATGTTTCGTGAAATAAACATGATTTAGAGGATTTAGCTTTGTTTTGATGTTTTCTGCGATTTCTAGCTACTTTCAATTCGAAACACGTTATTTCGTTGAATTTCGTCGTTTCATGAATGTTTCGTGAAATTAACATCTTCTAGCTTAGATTTAGCTTAATTTTGATGTTTTCGTAGATATGTAGATACTTTCACTGCGAAAAACGTTATTCCGATAAATTTCATCGTTTCAAGGATGTTTCGTGAAATAAACATCATTTAACGGTGATTTAGTTTAATTTTGATGTTTTCACAGATATCTAGCTACTTTCACAGCGAAACACGTTATTTCGTCGCAATACATCGTTTCATTAATATTTCGTGAAATAACCATGATTTAGCGGAGATTAAGCTTAATTTTGATGTTTTCAGAGATATCTATCTACATTCGCTGCGAACACGTTATTTCGTTGAATTTCATCGTTTCATGAATTTTTCGTGAAATAAACATGATTTAGCGGAGATTTAGCTTAATTTTGATGTTTTCACAGGTATCTAGCTGCTTTCACTGCGAAACACGTTATTTCGTTGAAATTCAACGTTTCATTTATGTTTCGTGAAATAACCATGATTTAGCGGAGATTAAGCTTAATTTTGATGTTTTCAGAGATATCTATCTACTTTCGCTGCGAACACGTTATTTCGTTTAATATCATCGTTTCATGAATTTTTCTTGAAATAAACATGTTTTAGCGGAGATTTAGCTTAATTTTGATATTTTCTACGATTTCTAGCTACTATCACTGCGAAACACGTTATTTATTTGAATTTCATAGTTTAATGAATGTTCGTGAAATAAACATCACTTAACGGTGATTTAGTTTAATTTTGATGATTTCACAGATATCTAGCTACTTTCACTGCGAAACACATTATTTCGCTGAATTTCATCGTTTCATGAATGTTTCGTGAAATACACATTATTTAGCGGAGATTTAGCTTTGTTTTGATGTTTTCACAGTTATCTAGCTACTTTCACAGCGAAACACGTTATTTCGTTGTAATTCATCGTTTCATTAATGTTTCGTGAAATAACCATGATTTAGCGGAGATTAAGCTTAATTTTGATATTTTCACAGATATCAAGCTACTTTCACTGCGAAACACATTATTTCGCAAAATATCATCGTTTCATTTATGTTTCGTGAAATACACATTATTTAGCTTAGATTTAGCTTTGTTTTGATGTGTTCTGCGATTTCTAGCTTCTTTCAATGCGAAACACGTTATTTCGTTGCAAATCATCGTTTCATTAATGTTTCGTGAAATAACCATGATTTAGCGGAAATTTAGCTTAATTTTGACGTTTTCTACGATTTCTAGCTACTATCACTGCGAAACACGTTATTTACTTGAATTTCATAGTTTCATGTATGTTTCGTGAAATAACCATGATTTAGCGGAGATTCTGTCTAATTTTAATGTTTTCACAGATATCTTGACACTTTCACTGCGAAACACGTAATTTCGTTGAACATCGTAGTTTCTTGAATGTTTCGTGAAATTAACATCTTCTAGCTTAGATTTCGATTAATTTTGATGTTTTCGTTGATATGTAATTACTTTCACTGCGTAAAACGTTATTCCGATGAATTTCATCGTTCATGAATGTTTCGTGAAATAAACATCATTTAACGGTGATTTGGTTTAATTTTGATGTTTTCACATATATCTAGCTACTTTCACTGCGAAACACGTTATTTTGTTGCAAATCATCGTTTCATTAATGTTTCGTGAAATAACCATGATTTTGCGGAGATTAAGCTTAATTTTGATGTTTTCATAGATATCTATCTACTTTCGCTGCGAACACGTTATTTCGTTGAATATCATCGTTTCATTAATTTTTCGTGAAATAAACATGTTTTAGCGGAGATTTAGCTTAATTTTGATATTTTCTACGATTTCTAGCTACTATCACTGCGAAACACGTTATTTAGTTGAATTTCATAGTTTAATGAATGTTTCGTGAAATAAACATCACTTAACGGTGATTTAGTTTAATTTTGATGTTTTCAGAGATATCTAGCTGCTTTCACTGCGAAACACGTTATTTCGTTGAAATTCATCGTTTCATGAATTTTTCGTGAAATAAACATGATTTAGCGGAGATTTAGCTTAATTTTAATGTTTTCTACGATTTCTAGCTACTATCACTGCGAAACACGTTATTTACTTGAATTTCATAGTTTCATGAATGGTCGTGAAATAAACATGATTTAGCGGAGATTCAGTTTAATTTTGATGTTTTCAGAGATATCTAGCTGCTTTCACTGCGAAACACGTTATTTCGTTGAAATTCATCGTTTCATGAATTTTTCGTGAAATAACCATGATTTTGCGGAGATTAAGCTTAATTTTGATGTTATCATAGATATCTATATACTTTCTCTGCGAACACGTTATTTCGTTGAATTTCATCGTTTCATTAATGTTTCGTGAAATAACCATGATTTAGCGGAAATTTAGCTTAGTTTTGAGGTTTTCTACGATTTCTAGCTACTATCACTGCGAAACACGTTATTTCGATGAATTTCATAGTTTCATTAATGTTTCGTGAAATAAACTTGATTTAGCCGAGATTTAGCTCAATTTTGACGTTTTTATAGATATCTAGCTTATTTCACTGCGAAACACGTGAATTCGTTGTTTTCATCGTTCCATGAATGTTTTGTGAAATAAACATGATTTAGCGGAGATTAAGCTTAATTTTGATGTTTTCAGAGATATCTATCTACTTTCGCTGCGAACACGTTATTTCGTTTAACATCATCGTTTCATGAATTTTTCTTGAAATAAACATGTTTTAGCGGAGATTTAGCTTAATTTTGATATTTTCTACGATTTCTAGCTACTATCACTGCGAAACACGTTATTTACTTGAATTTCATAGTTTCATGAATGTTTCGTGAAATAAACATGATTTAGCGGAGATTCAGTTTAATTTTAATGTTTTCAGAGATATCTAGCTGCTTTCACTGCGAAACACGTTATTTCGTTGAAATTCATCGTTTCAAGAATGTTTCTTGAAATAACCATGATTTAGTGAGGATTAAGTTTACTTTTGATGTTTTCACAGATATCTAGCTACTTTCACTTCTAAACACGTTATTTCGTTGAATTTCATCGTTTCATGAATGTTTCGTAAATTGACCGTGATTTAGCGGAGATTCAGTTTAATTTTGATGTTTTCACAGATATCTAGCTACTTTCACTGCGAAACACGTTATTTCATTGGTTTTCATCGTTTCATGAATTTTTCGTGAAGTAAACATGATTTAGCGGAGATTTAGCTTTATTTTGATGTTTTCTACGATTTCTAGCTACTATCACTGCGAAACAGTTTATTTAGTTGAATTTCATAGTTTCATGAATGTTTCGTGAAATAACCATGATTTAGCGGAGATTCAGTTTAATTTTAATGTTTTCACAGAGATCTAGACACTTTCACTGCGAAACACGTTATTACGTTGAATTTCATCGTTTCATGAATGTCCGTGAAATAAACATGATCTAGCTCAGATTAAGCTTAATTATGATGTTTTCTACGATTTCTAGCAACTATCACTGCGAAACACGTTATTTCGTTCAATTTCATCGTTTCATGAACGTTTCGTGAAATAACCATGATATAGCGGAGAATTAGCTTAATTTTGATGTTTTCACAGATATCTAGCTTCTTTCACTGCGAAACCCGTTATTTCGTTGTTTTTCATCTTTTCATGAATGTTTCGTGAAATAAACATGATTTAGCCGAGATTTAGCTTAATTTTGACGTTTTCATAGATATTGGGCTAATTTCAATGCGAAACACGTCAATTCGTTGTTTTTCATCGTTCCAAGAATGTTTCGTGAAATAAACATGATTTGGAGGACATTTAGCTTTGTTTTGATGTTTTCTGCGATTTCAAGCTACTTTCAATTCGAAACACTTTATTTCGTTGAATTTCGTCGTTCCATGAATGTTTCGTGAAATTAACATCTTCTAGCTTAGATTTAGCTTAATTTTGATGTTTTCGTAGATATGTAGATACTTTCACTACGAAAAACGTTATTCCGATAAATTTCATCGTTTCAAGGATGTTTCGTGAAATAAACATCATTTAACGGTGATTTAGTTTAATTTTGTTGTTTTCACAGATATCTAGCTACTTTCACAGCGAAACACGTTATTTCGTCGCAATACATCGTTTCGTTAATATTTCGTGAAATAACCATGATTTAGCGGAGATTTGGGATGTTTTAAGCTTAATTTTGATGTTTTCAGAGATATCTATCTACAATCGCTGCGAACACGTTATTTCGTTGAACTTCGTCGTTTCATGAATGTTTCGTGAAATTAACATCTTCTAGATTAGATTTAGCTTAATTTTAATGTTTTCGTAGATATGTAGATACTTTCACTGCGAAAAACTTTATTTCGATGAATTTCATCGTTTCATGAATTTTTCGTGAAATAAACATGATTTAGCGGAGATTTAGCTTAATTTTGATGTTATCTACGATTTCTAGCTACTATCACTGCGAAACACGTTATTTACTTGAATTTCATAGTTTCATGTATGTTTCGTGAAATAATCATGATTTAGCGGAGATTCTGTTTAATTTTAGTTTTTCACAGATATCTAGACACTTTCACTGCGAAAAACGTAATTTCGTTGAACTTCGTCGTTTCATGAATGTTTCGTGAAATTAACATCTTCTAGCTTAGATTTAGCTTAATTTTGATGTTTTCACTGATATCTAGCTGCTGTCACTGCGAAACACGTTATTTCGTTGAATATCATCGTTTCATTAATTTTTCGTGAAATAAACATGTTTTAGCGGAGATTTAGCTTAATTTTGATATTTTCTACGATTTCTAGCTACTATCACTGCGAAACACGTTATTTAGTTGAATTTCATAGTTTAATGAATGTTTCGTGAAATAAACATCACTTAACGCTGATTTAGTTTAATTTTGATGTTTTCAGAGATATCTATCTACATTCGCAGCGAACACGTTTCGTTGAATTTCATCGTTTAAAGAATGTTTCTTGAAATAACCATGATTTAGTGAAGATTTAGTTCACTTTTGATGTTTTCACAGAATTCTAGCTACTTGCACTGCGAAACACGTTATTTCGGTGAATTTCGTCGTTTCAGGAATGTTTCTTGAAATAACCATGAATTAGTGAAGATTTATTTTACTTTTGATGTGTTCACAGATATCTATCTACTTTCGCTGCGAAGACGTTATTTCGTTGAATTTCATCGTTTCATGAATTTTTCGTGAAATAAACATGATTTAGCGGAGATTTAACTTAATTTTGATGTTTTCTACGATTTCTAGCTACTATTACTGCGAAACACGTTATTTAGTTGAATTTCATAGTTTCATGAATGTTTCGTGAAATAACCATGATTTAGCGGAGAATCAGCTTAATTTTAATGATTCACAGATATCTAGACACTTTCACTGCGAAACTCGTAATTTCGTTTAATTTCGTCGTTTCATGAATGTTTCGTGAAATTAACATCTTCTAGCATAGATTTAGCTTAATTTTGATGTTTTCGTAGATATGTAGATACTTTCACTTCGAAAAACGTTATTCCGATGAATTTCATAGTTTAATGAATTTTTGTGAAATAAACATCATTTAACGGTGATTTAGTTTAATTTTTATGTTTTCACAGAGATCTAGCTACTTTCACTGCAAAACACGTTATTTCGTTGAACTTCATCGTTTCATGAATGTTTTGTAAATTGACCGTGATTTAGCGGAGATTCAGTTTAATTTTGATGTTTTCACAGATATCTAGCTACTTTCACTGCGAAACACGTTATTACGTTGAATTCATCGTTTCATGAATGTCCGTGAAATAAACATGATCTAGCTCAGATTTAGCTTAATTTTGATGTTTTCTACGATTTCTAGCAACTATCACTGCGAAACACGTTATTTCGTTCAATTTCATAGTTTCATTAATGTTCCGTGAAATAAACATGATTTAGCCGAGATTTAACTTAATTTTGACGTTTTCATAGATATCTAGCTAATTTCAATGCGAAACACGTCAATTCGTTGTTTTTCATCGTTCCATGAATGTTTCGTGAAATAAACATGATTTAGAGGAGATTTAGCTTTGTTTTGAGGTTTTCTGCGATTTCAAGCTACTTTCAATTCGAAACACGTTATTTCGTTGAATTTCTTCGTTCCATGAATGTTTCGTCAAATTAACATCTTCTAGCTTAGATTTAGCTTAATTTTGATGTTTTCGTAGATATGTAGATACTTTCACTACGAAAAACGTTATTCCGATAAATTTCATCGTTTCAAGGATGTTTCGTGAAATAAACATCATTTAATGGTGATTTAGTTTAATTTTGTTGTTTTCACAGATATCTAGCTACTTTCACAGCGAAACACGTTATTTCGTCGCGATACATCGTTTCATTAATATTTCGTGAAATAACCATGATTTAGCGGAGATTTTGATGTTTTAAGCTTAATTTTGATGTTTTCAGAGATATCTATCTACAATCGCTGCGAACACGTTATTTCGTTGAACTTCGTCGTTTCAGGAATGTTTCGTGAAATTAACATCTTCTAGCTTAGATTTAGCTTAATTTTAATGTTTTCGTAGATATGTAGATACTTTCACTGCGAAAAACTTTATTTCGATGAATTTCATCGTTTCATGAATTTTTCGTGAAATAAACATGATTTAGCGGAGATTTAGCTTAATTTTGATGTTATCTACGATTTCTAGCTACTATCACTGCGAAACACGTTATTTACTTGAATTTCATAGTTTCATGTATGTTTCGTGAAATAATCATGATTTAGCGGAGATTCTGTTTAATTTTAATTTTTCACAGATATCTAGACACTTTCACTGCGAAAAACGTAATTTCGTTGAACTTCGTCGTTTCATGAATGTTTCGTGAAATTAACATCTTCTAGCTTAGATTTAGCTTAATTTTGATGTTTTCACTGATATCTAGCTGCTGTCACTGCGAAACACGTTATTTCGATGAAATTCATCGTTTCATTAATGTTTCGTGAAATGACCATGATTTAGCGGAGATTAAGCTTTGTTTTGATGTTTTCTGCGATTTCTAGCTACTTTCAATGCGAAACAAGTTATTTCGTTGAATTTCATCGTTTCAAGAATGTTTCTTGAAATAACCATGATTTAGTGAAGATTTAGTTTACTTTTGATGTTTTCACAGATATCTAGCTACTTTCACTTCTAAACACGTTATTTCGATGAATTTCATCGTTTCATGAATGTTTCGTAAATTGACCGTGATTTAGCGGAGATTCAGTTTAATTTTGATGTTTTCACAGATATCTAGCTACTTTCACTGCGAAACACGTTATTTCATTGGTTTTCATCGTTTCATGAATTTTTCGTGAAATAAACATGATTTAGCGGAGATTTAGCTTAATTTTGATGTTTTCTACGATTTCTAGCTACTATCACTGCGAAACAGTTTATTTAGTTGAATTTCATAGTTTCATGAATGTTTCGTGAAATAACCATGATTTAGCGGAGATTCAGTTTTATTTTAATTTTTTCACAGATATCTAGACACTTTCACTGCGAAACACGTTATTACGTTGAATTTCATCGTTTCATGAATGTCCGTGAAATAAACATGATCTAGCTCAGATTTAGCTTAATTTTGATGTTTTCTACGATTTCTAGCAACTATCACTGCGAAACACGTTATTTCGTTCAATTTCATCGTTTCATGAACGTTTCGTGAAATAACCATGATATAGCGGAGAATTAGCTTAATTTTGATGTTTTCACAGATATCTAGCTTCTTTCACTGCGAAACCCGTTATATCGTTGTTTTTCATCTTTTCATGAATGTTTCGTGAAATAAACATGATTTAGCCGAGATTTAGCTTAATTTTGACGTTTTCATAGATATCTAGCTAATTTCAATGCGAAACACGTCAATTCGTTGTTTTTCATCGTTCCATGAATGTTTCGTGAAATAAACATGATTTAGAGGAGATTTAGCTTTGTTTTGATGTTTTCTGCGATTTCAAGCTACTTTCAATTCGAAACACGTTATTTCGTTGAATTTCTTCGTTCCATGAATGTTTCGTGAAATTAACATCTTCTAGCTTAGATTTAGCTTAATTTTGATGTTTTCGTAGATATGTAGATACTTTCACTACGAAAAACGTTATTCCGATAAATTTCATCGTTTCAAGGATGTTTCGTGAAATAAACATCATTTAACGGTGATTTAGTTTAATTTTGTTGTTTTCACAGATATCTAGCTACTTTCACAGCGAAACACGTTATTTCGTCGCAATACATCGTTTCGTTAATATTTCGTGAAATAACCATGATTTAGCGGAGATTTGGGATGTTTTAAGCTTAATTTTGATGTTTTCAGAGATATCTATCTACAATCGCTGCGAACACGTTATTTCGTTGAACTTCGTCGTTTCATGAATGTTTCGTGAAATTAACATCTTCTAGATTAGATTTAGCTTAATTTTAATGTTTTCGTAGATATGTAGATACTTTCACTGCGAAAAACTTTATTTCGATGAATTTCATCGTTTCATGAATTTTTCGTGAAATAAACATGATTTAGCGGAGATTTAGCTTAATTTTGATGTTATCTACGATTTCTAGCTACTATCACTGCGAAACACGTTATTTACTTGAATTTCATAGTTTCATGTATGTTTCGTGAAATAATCATGATTTAGCGGAGATTCTGTTTAATTTTAGTTTTTCACAGATATCTAGACACTTTCACTGCGAAAAACGTAATTTCGTTGAACTTCGTCGTTTCATGAATGTTTCGTGAAATTAACATCTTCTAGCTTAGATTTAGCTTAATTTTGATGTTTTCACTGATATCTAGCTGCTGTCACTGCGAAACACGTTATTTCGTTGAATATCATCGTTTCATTAATTTTTCGTGAAATAAACATGTTTTAGCGGAGATTTAGCTTAATTTTGATATTTTCTACGATTTCTAGCTACTATCACTGCGAAACACGTTATTTAGTTGAATTTCATAGTTTAATGAATGTTTCGTGAAATAAACATCACTTAACGCTGATTTAGTTTAATTTTGATGTTTTCAGAGATATCTATCTACATTCGCAGCGAACACGTTTCGTTGAATTTCATCGTTTAAAGAATGTTTCTTGAAATAACCATGATTTAGTGAAGATTTAGTTCACTTTTGATGTTTTCACAGAATTCTAGCTACTTGCACTGCGAAACACGTTATTTCGGTGAATTTCATCGTTTCATGAATGTTTCTTGGAATAACCATGATTTAGTGAAGATTTATTTTACTTTTGATGTGTTCACAGATATCTATCTACTTTCGCTGCGAAGACGTTATTTCGTTGAAATTCATCGTTTCATGAATTTTTCGTGAAATAAACATGATTTAGCGGAGATTTAACTTAATTTTGATGTTTTCTACGATTTCTAGCTACTATTACTGCGAAACACGTTATTTAGTTGAATTTCATAGTTTCATGAATGTTTCGTGAAATAACCATGATTTAGCGGAGAATCAGTTTAATTTTAATGATTCACAGATATCTAGACACTTTCACTGCGAAACACGTAATTTCGTTGAATTTCGTCGTTTCATGAATGTTTCGTGAAATTAACATCTTCTAGCATAGATTTAGCTTAATTTTGATGTTTTCGTAGATATGTAGATACTTTCACTTCGAAAAACGTTATTCCGATGAATTTCATAGTTTAATGAATTTTTCGTGAAATAAACATCATTTAACGGTGATTTAGTTTAATTTTGATGTTTTCACAGAGATCTAGCTACTTTCACTGCAAAACACGTTATTTCGTTGAATTTCATCGCTTCATGAATGTTTTGTAAATTGACCGTGATTTAGCGGAGATTCAGTTTAATTTTGATGTTTTCACAGATATCTAGCTACTTTCACTGCGAAACACGTTATTACGTTGAATTTCATCGTTTCATGAATGTCCGTGAAATAAACATGATCTAGCTCAGATTTAGCTTAATTTTGATGTTTTCTACGATTTCTAGCAACTATCACTGCGAAACACGTTATTTCGATGAATTTCATAGTTTCATTAATGTTCCGTGAAATAAACATGATTTAGCCGAGATTTAACTTAATTTTGACGTTTTCATAGATATCTAGCTAATTTCAATGCGAAACACGTCAATTCGTTGTTTTTCATCGTTCCATGAATGTTTCGTGAAATAAACATGATTTAGAGGAGATTTAGCTTTGTTTTGATGTTTTCTGCGATTTCAAGCTACTTTCAATTCGAAACACGTTATTTCGTTGAATTTCTTCGTTCCATGAATGTTTCGTCAAATTAACATCTTCTAGCTTAGATTTAGCTTAATTTTGATGTTTTCGTAGATATGTAGATACTTTCACTACGAAAAACGTTATTCCGATAAATTTCATCGTTTCAAGGATGTTTCGTGAAATAAACATCATTTAATGGTGATTTAGTTTAATTTTGTTGTTTTCACAGATATCTAGCTACTTTCACAGCGAAACACGTTATTTCGTCGCGATACATCGTTTCATTAATATTTCGTGAAATAACCATGATTTAGCGGAGATTTTGATGTTTTAAGCTTAATTTTGATGTTTTCAGAGATATCTATCTACAATCGCTGCGAACACGTTATTTCGTTGAACTTCGTCGTTTCAGGAATGTTTCGTGAAATTAACATCTTCTAGCTTAGATTTAGCTTAATTTTAATGTTTTCGTAGATATGTAGATACTTTCACTGCGAAAAACTTTATTTCGATGAATTTCATCGTTTCATGAATTTTTCGTGAAATAAACATGATTTAGCGGAGATTTAGCTTAATTTTGATGTTATCTACGATTTCTAGCTACTATCACTGCGAAACACGTTATTTACTTGAATTTCATAGTTTCATGTATGTTTCGTGAAATAATCATGATTTAGCGGAGATTCTGTTTAATTTTAATTTTTCACAGATATCTAGACACTTTCACTGCGAAAAACGTAATTTCGTTGAACTTCGTCGTTTCATGAATGTTTCGTGAAATTAACATCTTCTAGCTTAGATTTAGCTTAATTTTGATGTTTTCACTGATATCTAGCTGCTGTCACTGCGAAACACGTTATTTCGATGAAATTCATCGTTTCATTAATGTTTCGTGAAATGACCATGATTTAGCGGAGATTAAGCTTTGTTTTGATGTTTTCTGCGATTTCTAGCTACTTTCAATGTGAAGCAAGTTATTTCGTTGAATTTCATCGTTTCAAGAATGTTTCTTGAAATAACCATGATTTAGTGAGGATTAAGTTTACTTTTGATGTTTTCACAGATATCTAGCTACTTTCACTTCTAAACACGTTATTTCGTTGAATTTCATCGTTTCATGAATGTTTCGTAAATTGACCGTGATTTAGCGGAGATTCAGTTTAATTTTGATGTTTTCACAGATATCTAGCTACTTTCACTGCGAAACACGTTATTTCATTGGTTTTCATCGTTTCATGAATTTTTCGTGAAGTAAACATGATTTAGCGGAGATTTAGCTTTATTTTGATGTTTTCTACGATTTCTAGCTACTATCACTGCGAAACAGTTTATTTAGTTGAATTTCATAGTTTCATGAATGTTTCGTGAAATAACCATGATTTAGCGGAGATTCAGTTTTATTTTAATTTTTTCACAGATATCTAGACACTTTCACTGCGAAACACGTTATTACGTTGAATTTCATCGTTTCATGAATGTCCGTGAAATAAACATGATCTAGCTCAGATTTAGCTTAATTATGATGTTTTCTACGATTTCTAGCAACTATCACTGCGAAACACGTTATTTCGTTCAATTTCATCGTTTCATGAACGTTTCGTGAAATAACCATGATATAGCGGAGAATTAGCTTAATTTTGATGTTTTCACAGATATCTAGCTTCTTTCACTGCGAAACCCGTTATTTCGTTGTTTTTCATCTTTTCATGAATGTTTCGTGAAATAAACATGATTTAGCCGAGATTTAGCTTAATTTTGACGTTTTCATAGATATCTAGCTAATTTCAATGCGAAACACGTCAATTCGTTGTTTTTCATCGTTCCATGAATGTTTCGTGAAATAAACATGATTTAGAGGAGATTTAGCTTTGTTTTGATGTTTTCTGCGATTTCAAGCTACTTTCAATTCGAAACACGTTATTTCGTTGAATTTCGTCGTTCCATGAATGTTTCGTGAAATTAACATCTTCTAGCTTAGATTTAGCTTAATTTTGATGTTTTCGTAGATATGTAGATACTTTCACTACGAAAAACGTTATTCCGATAAATTTCATCGTTTCAAGGATGTTTCGTGAAATAAACATCATTTAACGGTGATTTAGTTTAATTTTGTTGTTTTCACAGATATCTAGCTACTTTCACAGCGAAACACGTTATTTCGTCGCAATACATCGTTTCATTAATATTTCGTGAAATAACCATGATTTAGCGGAGATTAAGCTTAATTTTGATGTTTTCAGAGATATCTATCTACAATCGCTGCGAACACGTTATTTCGTTGAACTTCGTCGTTTCATGAATGTTTCGTGAAATTAACATCTTCTAGCTTAGATTTAGCTTAATTTTGATGTTTTCGTAGATATGTAGATACTTTCACTGCGAAAAACTTTATTTCGATGAATTTCATCGTTTCATGAATTTTTCCTGAAATAAACATGATTTAGCGGAGATTTAGCTTAATTTTGATGTTTTCTACGATTTCTAGCTACTATCACTGCGAAACACGTTATTTACTTGAATTTCATAGTTTCATGTATGTTTCGTGAAATAATCATGATTTAGCGGAGATTCTGTTTAATTTTAATGTTTCACAGATATCTAGACACTTTCACTGCGAAAAACGTAATTTCGTTGAACTTCGTCGTTTCATGAATGTTTCGTGAAATTAACATCTTCTAGCTTAGATTTAGCTTAATTTTAATGTTTTCGTAGATATGTAGATACTTTCACTGCGAAAAACTTTATTTCGATGAATTTCATCGTTTCATGAATTTTTCGTGAAATAAACATCATTTAACGGTGATTTAGTTTAATTTTGATGTTTTCACAGATATCTAGCTGCTTTCACTGCGAAACACGTTATTTCGTTGAAATTCATCGTTTCATTAATGTTTCGTGAAATAACCATGATTTAGCGGAGATTAAGCTTAATTTTGATGTTTTCAGAGATATCTATCTACTTTCGCTGCGTACACGTTATTTCGTTGAATT